>JAUBNQ010000016.1:4012229-4039462 GCA_032353495.1 Ctenopoma kingsleyae
TGGTCAGTAATAAAGCTGTGGAATCTCAATTATTGTTGCTGTTTTGCAGAGTGACTCAGTTACTGAAGAGGAGACCTCAGCTCTTGACGAAGAGGAACTTTCGGGTTTGTAGCTGTCATTTCCACATTGCTCTCCCTCTTTCAACTGCCGGCTTTCTTTGCTTCACATTTTGTTTTTGTGCGTGTGTGTGTTTACAGCTCTGCCATGTGACACTGAGTTAGATATGGTAAGAGAGAGATTAGTTAATACAAATCTAAAATGAAATCACCAAACATCATGACGCTGACAAGTGAATGTTGACTTTGTTGCTGTTTAGAGGAGCCTGGTTGAACAAGTGACTTGTCTTGTGGGAGAGATCTGTCTGACAGGCTGCAGAGGTATCAGACATGATGAACCACAAAACATGCTGTGACAGCAGATATTTAATCTCCAACAAGTGTGCTTCTTTTTCTTACGTTCTTTTTTTCTTTTCTTTTCTATTAACACTGGCAAGACTGATGTGTTTGAGCACAAACATTGTTTGAATGCAGTAACAGACCATATTCTGCTGGTTTGAAGCCTGATGTCTCCTTGTTTCTCCTTTCAGACCCACAGGACAGTGAGTCAGCTGAGCACACATCACCCCAACAAAAAGAGGTAACCATTGTAGAAAATAACAGACTTCTGATGTAAGTAATAATAATGTAATGTGGAATAATGTAAGATTCAATCACTTTCCACGTGAAATAAATGAATGTGTAACTTTAATCTAGCTTTATGACCTCAGTGAAAATCTGAATATGTTTTAGGTCATATTTATGCAGAAACAGAGGAAAATCTAAAAGGTTCACAAACCTTTAACCACTGCAGGTGTTAAACGAGGCTTTCCCTCTTTCATCAGCAGCAGACCTCACTGCACCACCCCAACATTCACAAGACTGACTAGGGCGAAATGTATTGCCCTACAGGTGGTCTGCTTAGTGGAAACTGTGTTGTTGGAGGATTTCACATCACTTTTCTGAATGTGCTACTCATTTTCTAGGATTTTGACAATAGCGTGCTTTCAACAGAAACGTCATCTCCTGACGACAGTTTTGGTGAGTTATGCTGTTGTGTGATCTGTTTTTGTCAGTTTGATTCACTTTGTATTCAACTTTTACAGCAGAAAGTATTAATGGAAACTGGTACAAATATAGAAAGTGTTCTCCTGGCTCAACATTTTGTCGTATGTACTCTGCGCTTAGAACCACAGTTTCTTATCTGTTGTATTGCAATAATTATAGTAAAGCTGTTTCCACAGCAGCTCGGCAGCTCTCTGAACTGTCCTATCAGATCTCTTCACGACTCACTTGACACATTCAGATTTGAACTTCTCTTTGGATCTGAAATCATGTTGCGTGCAATAATGTATATATTTTTTTTCCCCCCTTCTTCTCTAGAGGCTCAGCTGCCAAAGATAACTCACCTCTCCCTGGTGATCAGTGATGGTTCTACTGAAGTTCTGATAGTCGAGCAGCAGCCAGAGGAGTAGCTGCCTCATGTTTTCTTTGATTTGAGATATCTGATAAAGACAAATGTTTATCAGATTCTTTAAGTTCCATCGAAACAGGTCCTGGTTCAGTTTGGTTTGTTTGTGCTCAGTGCTCAGCGGTAGTCTCACTGCAAATATTGTCTGTCTAACCAAGTCTTACAATCTTAAATCCAGCCAAAATGGGTTTTTTATCTTGTTTTGACAGTGATATACTAAGCAAGCACAGAAATGTGTAATATCTTACTGCAAAAGCAGATTATTACACTGAATTTGAGAAGATTCACACTAGAATGAAGTGAAATTATCTGTCCATGCAGTAAGATATTACACATTTCTGTGCTTGCTTAGTACATCACTCCCAAAACAAGATTAAAAAAACCCTTTTTGGCTGGATTTAAGATCGTAAGACTTGGTTAGATAGACAATATTTGCAGTGCTTGATTTATGGAGTTGACCCTTATTTTTCTGGCTTAATGGCTTTTTTTTTTTTTTTTTCCATTGTTCCTTTTAACTTTTAATGATCACTTGGTTAAAAGTATCTTTGTACAGTAATAGTTCACAAACTTTCAAAAGATGCTCAGTGTTGTTCTCTCTGTGTTACTTAGAGCTCTGCTGTTAACAGCTGATCTGTTCTGATAAACAGCCAGATAATTCTTTGAAAACAAGCGTGTTGAATTCAAACTTTTGTTAAAGATAAGACTGCTTCGAATGGTTGTTTTGTGTTTGATGTAGATATATACAAGCATATGTTATATTTAGTTGGCACAATAAATATTACAAATCAACAGATGAGTCCTTTTCTTTTAATACCTGCATTCATACCACCTTGTTTGAACACTTTTTTTGGAGTACCAGAATTAAAGCATGAACAGGTTCAGTATTTCAGATTGTTTTAAAATAATGATTTCAGTGTGCATTAAGTCTTTTAGACATGCTCTGGCTTAAAGATTAAAGATGATGGTTGGTGTTGGGCCTCTGGAGTTAAAACAAAATATATTCAAAAGCTAATACCTTGATCTTCTGAATCTGTTGCCAAGTTCTTTATGGCTTCAAAGACTAAACATGAGATTTATGAACCATTTAGATAGTGACACAAAACATAAGTATATAAACCAGGTTTATTGAATTTTGACAAATGATATATCAGACATTTACTGTATAAAAGTTGGAATCTGTTACATTGACCCAGGATGAACAGTACTATCAGTGCAACCTTTTAGTGTTAAAATCCTAATAATGCTGACTTGCTTATGTAGCTGCTGAATGTGGATGGATATACACTTACCTAAGGTATCTAGATTAGTCTATGTTTGAATAAGTCTTCCATCGTGATTGTCATTTAAGGCCTTGTTACATAATCGCTCTGCAATCATAGAGTACCTAGTCTCTGCTGGAATATCTTACATCCAAAGAGACATACAGTAATTTGTGTAAAATATTTTTCATTTGGCTTTCAAACATGAAACTGATTAAAAATATTCCTTTACGAAATTTCTGCTCACAGTAAAGATTTCACCAACAGGGAAAAGATGTGTTGAGCTGCTTGTACGCAACGTTGTGGCCTCGTGAAACAAAACAAATCTTTCCTTCTGTTGAGGTAGAGATTAGCTTTCCTCTTCTACACTACTCCAAAATCGTATCTTTAGTCCATATGAAAAACGATGTGTGAAATGCCAGGTCAGCCTGGCTTGACACTCCACTGACTCCTTTCCATATGGCAAGATCGTAAGGTAGTCTCGGGTTTTTCCTGCAGTATATGAGGCACAGTGGCAGTTCAGATGGCAGACTGAAGCACCTTCACGTTTGTTCCTGGAATGAGGTTAACGTCCTCTCCATCAATCAGGGGGTCCCACTGATTGAAGTTCTTTTCCAGAGCTGCAGAATCCAAGATGATTTTAGCATAGTTCAGAATTTAAGCAAATCTGAATTTAAAATAAATATTTTTTAGTAAATCTGGGGGAAAAATGACAGTGAACTCTTAATCTTACCAAGATGGCGTTGCAGAAAGGCTAGTGTTGCTTTGTTGCATAGGTCTATGGCGACCTCAGGGTCGATCTCTCCCTTCAGCTTCATGAGCTTCCCGATCCAGTTGCCTGTCAGGAAGGTGAAGTCTGGGAAACTCTGGTGAACGGTTCCTCTGAAGGAAAACGTGTCAGAAGCAACAGATTTTATAGAGTATTCAAGACCGGGCTAAATTCGAACTCAGCTGTGTTTAAAAACAACTTCGCTGCTGCGCATTGTACCTGATTGTGATCATTTTCCTCTGTATGACAGCCGAGTCCAGCTTCTTCATGCGGCTGATGTTCCCCGCCCACTGGAACTTCTCCGAGTTGATGAAGAAGATCGGCTGCTTCACGCGGGGAAAGATCTCATCATCTAAAGGGAACATCCAGGCGTCCAGCGCTATGCCACATCTGATTCAGAGAGTAAGAGATTCCAGAGGAGGTTGTTAGAAAATCTAGAATCTGCAGTGGATCTATGATCAAGTATTATTTGACATTTGTTAATAATATGACTTAAAATACTGTACCCTACTTTGACAAAACCTATGTTCCCCTTTACCTGAAGCTTGAGCTTTAAATATTATATAATAATGCATAAAACATAAGTAAAATGTGGATATATGTTGTAAATTCACATACTTGAATTTAACCTCTTTGCACAGAGCTTCAATTGTTGTTGCTCCCCCAAAGGAATGTCCCATCACTGCTATCCTACACAGATCCATGGAATTCTGTTGATCCAGAGACAAGAAGAGAGGAGCGATCCTGAGTTAGTTCCAGGTCCTACCATCTGTCACAGTTTAAGGAGTAATCATGGTGATGTTCTACATTTTCCTTACTGTTAACACATCATTCTACTGTAGTAACAAGTACTGACTGTGTATCAAAAGTCTGATATATGGCTTATTTCTCTGTGACACTGAGCACCAAAAACGCCTAAAAACAGTAAACCACACCGTTAGACTGGCTGCCATTTCTCATCACCATAATGAACACATATTATACACTGTAGTTTATTTTATTTTCTAACACTTAAAATACAGTTGCACAATCTTTAGCACAAGGTAAATTAATACAGCGACAACAAAACGTATTTGAACCATGTGTAACCATCACATTTATGAACCTCTGATTTGGTCACCAAAAGTCACCCATACTGTGGCCACTGGTACACGCCCATCCCCTCACAGATGCTGGATGGTCTTTATCATCTTTGGCACGGAGAACCCAACATCATCTAACCTCAGAACATATTTAAACTGTCTTTCAATCCCAGAGAACTCCCCCGCGACAGTTTTCAAAAGTACTGAACCCATGTGGCTATATTTCTTCTTTCTTCAGTAGTATGACAATTTCTCAGGCAGTGCCGCCTGAGGGCTTGAAAGTTACACACGTTCAACAGTGGTTTCCACCCTTAGCTTAGACGCACTGTGACTTCCTGTATTGAATCTTTTCAATATATAATGTTGTTTTTTTTCCCCGGCCTCTCTGTAACACAAATGACACTACAGTGTGTATTTGTAGCTATGCTATCATCACTCACGGCCCTTTTATTTTATTTTAAGTTATTATGACAGACCAGGCCGGGGGACAGAGAAGAAAAAAAAAAAACAGAAGTTGGGGAGAAAGTCAACAGAAGGAGAAGGAGAAAACACAGATAATCTGCTTCCGTACCTGCTGACAAAAAGACAGAACAAAAAAAGAAACAACAGCAGAGAAACTACAGCAACAACCAACATCTGTATGAATCACAGTAAATAATAAATGTTAAATGTTATTGAACAGCACACAGAACTAATATTACAAGATATGTTTAGAAGCAACAGCCGATCAAGACAGTGTGTGTGGGGAATCACAGCCCTGCCCCCCAGGACATGAAGCAGATATGGAGGAGATCTGGGCCCCAGACATCCAGAGGCCCCCCAGGGCATGGAAGTCCTGGGGGGATTACCGCAGGGAAAATTGCAGCCCCCACCCAGAAAAGTGCAGATACATAATGTACTACTTAAAGGGGAGTAGATTTCATGATTACTTGAGTTGTTATGTTATGATATCTAGTTACTGCAGTGCAAACTGATTCCTGAACTTTTTCAAACATTTCATAAATTCATTTTAAGTTTTCCTAAACCAACATTTTGCCATCTTTCACATCAACCTTAGAGGTCTTATGCACCTCTCTGAGGTTAGATGTAAACTGAAGTTCATTATAAGGTTACCTCTAATGTTGTCCAGTCAAACTGCGTTTGCAAAACATTCTGCACTGGTCTCCCTGAGTTGATTTCAGTGAGTTTATCCAAAGCCAGAATGCATTCATCTGCCCTCTGTTTCACCTGACAGTGACAAAAAAGAATCACTCAAGTTAAGAATAAAAAAAAAAATCTAACACACAGAATATTTCTACATTTCCATTAAAAGGAGGAATAAAGGAGGGAAAACTGTTTAAATATTTACGATCAGATAAAGGATTAGAGAATGGTGTCTAAACACGCATGTGCTTTAATCTTAATATCACCAGTGTCAGGATGTGTTGCTTAACATCAGCTTCTGTCATATTTAAACCTGGAGTACACAAATGTTCTGCGTAAATACTTCTTACCTGTGTATTTCTGAGGGGGAACTCACTCTCTCCACGCTGCAGGCTTCTGTAGTACATCCACTCCCTTACTAAGTTGTCTTGGGCTGAGGCAGAAGTTTTAGTTGCACACTTACTTGCTTTTTCTGACTCTGTCTTCTCACGAAAATAATACGTGGCTGAGGCTGACTGGTCTCTGCGTTAAAAAGGAAAAGTCAACGAAGCAAAATTATTATTATTCAAAAGGCAATAAAATCAAAAACTGGCTAAACTGTTGTTTACTACATCATGCCATTTTTCAAACAAAAGTGCCAAATGTGCTGTACTGTTTTCACTTTTGTGCAACATGTGACAATCTGCAGATAATGGTAATGAAAAAAAGTCAGAAGCAGCAGTTGAGGTTAATGTAACTTCCTTTATCTTACTTGGAAATACTTTTTTTGGCTGTTGTTGCAGTTTGCACAAGCCTATGATACATCTTGTTTTGAAGTGAATAAAAAAAATGACTACAGATCAATAATCTTATAATTTAATGCTGATGTGTGAGTATCACTGTTGCTAGGTTACCATCTCTCTTGCACAACACAGTCCACTTTATTTGTTCTCTTTCAAATATCTACACTAGGTGTTTCAGTGGATGCTGCTGTGTCGTATAGATTTTATGTGTATCAAGATCAAACAACGCACTTACTTACAATACGCAGAATATTTTATTCTATAAACTACTGACAACATAACTCCCAAATTCCAAATACAAATATTGTCATTTAGAGCATTTATTTGCAGAAAATTTAAAAATGGTCAAAATACCAGAAAAGGTCCAGTGTTTTCAGTCCTCAAATAATGCAAAAAAAACAAACAAACAAAAAAACAAAACAAGTTCATATTCATTTTTACACATTACTAATGTGTTAACTTGGGAAGTTTTCAGAAATCAATATTTGGTGGAATAACCCTGATTTGCAATCACAGCTTTCATGCAGTGGTCTCTTAATATTGCTGAAGCAGCTGTATCTGCTCTTTATTTGACAAAAATTTGCTTTTGCCATCAAATAGAAGATTTAGAGTTCCGCAAGTTAAACGGAACACACAAAAAAATATATTTTGTTCGACTGATTTGAATGTGGCTGTATGTGATGCTTGTTGAAAGAACTTTCTTATTATAAATTTTAAGTCTCTTTTTGTTCTCAATGAGACTTCCTGATAGAAGTGTTTTGTTCTTGTTCAGAGTGGCGGCCCAGTGACTGAGCTTTTTCTGTGGCTCTTACTAAACAAAAAAGGGAATTCTTCATGACTCTTCTGGCTCGGCTGGACTGACCTCTGATCATCGTATGTGGAGACAAAGCGCGTCTCATGGCCATACACCAGGTCACTACACTGGCACATGGTCTCTCTGTGGCTTTAACCACCTGCTGACATTCTGTGAAATAGCACTCCAATCAACATGAGTGACACACTAACTGTGGCCATTATGTCCATCTCCATATGATCCCCTTGTCTCTATAATGAAAAGAAATGTGATGACCTCGTTCGTACTATTGTCTGCACACCCTTTCTACTTGATAAACACACAGTGGCTTGCAGAGGAAACTGCCCTCTGGTATTTTTTGCTTGGTTAAACCAACCAGAATTTCCTCCCACAGACATGAAGCAATACCTTCAAATTTGAAATATACATACTATCCGCAAATAGCATGAATGTAGTTCATGAAAAAAAAAGCTTCCTTTGTTTTTTTTGTGACATAAAGATATTTTATGCAATCACCTGTGTTCCACGGACGCCACGATGAAACCCTGAGAGGCCATTTCTGCACATACAGCTGAATACAACGTCCTAGAAAAGACCAAGATGTCAATTACACCATTTATAGAAGGTGATCAGTGAGGACCATGTCCAATTCATGGTGAATAAATACTAATGCAGAGTCAAAACTGTACTATGTGTACCTAAAGGCTCCCAGGCCATGGGAGAAAATCACAACAGGACATTTTCCATTTGATTTAAATGGAGCATCCAAGTAGGCTGGAATCTTAAAGGAACCTAGAAAAAACACATGAAAAACATAAGTATTTAAAGCACAATACCAGTGTGTGTACTAGAACTTATGTAGACTTTATATTACTGTGTTGTATGTTGTAGTTTCTGATTTACAAACATTTCTACAGTGTGAATATTAACTTAGAGTTGTAGAGTAGATCATTTATATACTTTTCATCCATTCGTTGCCTTGTACACTGCATTTCGTTGCCTTGTACTTGTGACATGTGCAATGACAATAAAGTTCAATTCTATTCTATTCTATTCTATTCATTATTATCAAAGTTACATTATTGTTACTTGATTATGCAGGTGAAAGGGTAAATTGATTAAAAAAATAAATTTCACTGGTTACTTTGACAAAAATAATAATGACACCATGTATCCATGTTTCTCAGCTGAATTTCACACTGCACAGTAATGAAGAGAAACCATGGCTTTCTTTTAAGGAGCGAGAAACACTACACAAACACACAGTCTGCAACACATGACAGAATCACTGGGAACAATAAGCAGAATAAAAAGCAGTGTTGTTGTACACTATAGTATGACAGTAGTATAATACATTCGTCATACATGAAAAAAAGGAGAAGACCAGTTTTAAACAGCTTACACTTAATACGAAACACATTTGAAATGTTCTACATGTTACTGATTGAAGATAAATTACCAAAGAGGTAGTTAAAAATCCTTTCACTGAGAGTCCTGTTGATTTTCATGAAGTCTGCCAGACCATTAAAATACTCCCTGCTTGGGACCCAGTCTGGTTTTTCTGCTTTTTCAGTCTCTTGGCACGGATAGTAGAGCCGAAAGAAGCTGCCCTGTTGGCGAGACAGGAATGGAAGTTCAGACAAACACTATTGTTTATCACGACGTGGCTACCTTTACATACCAGACATCTTATTTACAAAACATTTGCTCATCATGTACTGAGACTGAGACTCTGAGACTGTATCGTGCTCAACTTTGAAACTCTTGACACTGATAAACTACTGGAGCAGAGAATTGCCATCAGCTTCTTAAGGCTGCAGACTAAACACATTTACAGCACACACCTTTATTGTAATGAGTGACATTACAAGTATATACACAGATGTGCAATCTTTGTCTATTTACATCCTTTTTTATTGAAAATTGCTTTAAATAATACTGGAATATTATAGATTGTACATAACTGTGATGCTGATTTTCACAGTCTAAATACAGTAAGCAAGTTTGATGTGACATAACACTGATGAGCATATAAGTTTGTTTCGCTTTTACAATCGTAATCTCAAAGTAGACAAACCTCGTTTCTTAATTTACTGTCATTTTCTTATTTGTCATATTATTTATAAAGAAATACATTTGTCATCACTAGACTATAACAGTAAGTACAAATGACATTTGCATACAGAGACAGAGTTAACTTACCTGTGCAGTGTGGTCCATCATAAAGTCAGTACATCCCACAGCGTTGGGGCCCTTCGGTGGAGGGATCCCAAGATGATTACTGCTTGTGTTCCCCATGGCCAAGACACTGAGCGTGCACCTCCTCTGATCTGTTGAATAAAAAAACACGTCTGATTAAATATTCTGTTAACTGCACAGAAAGAAGATACAGTGAGGATGACAGTCATGCTAACATAACACGACATGACACGACCACAAAACCCTACAGCATGCTGATACTGATTTCAGGCAATGATATTTAAACATCAGCACATTATGATTTTAACATAATTTCTCCATTATTATCTTTCTGCCTTTGTTCTTGTATGACTCTACTTTACTGGAGACTAAGAAGACTGTATCCCCACTATGCTATTTACTGCTTCTTAGCTGTGTAAATACGGTTCGGCTGAAGTTAGCTGTGTCTAACTTAACCACATGCATTTCAGTGCGTGACTCGCATCTTGATGTAACAACCGTACGTAACACCGAAGCTGTTTTCTATCAGTGTTTTTGCGCCATTATAACTTTTTTTTTAATGCGTACCTGCCTTTGCCCAGTCGTAAAGCCTCTTGACTAATAACTGTACAACTTCTCCATGAGCAAACATCGACCACAGTAGTTTCTAAAGCGAGTAAACTCACAGATAACCTACTAAAAGTTTAGGTATCGTCTGCTTAGCTGTGGACACAAAACATTACGTTATTATAACTAGCGTCGTTAACAAAAACAAGGCCTACCAAAGATACAGACGTATGTTGGCTGCCAATGTTACTACGTCAATTTCGAAACATTTCCAACTGACTATTTTCAGTTTCTCGACATAAATGTACCCAGCCTGAGTCATTTGGGAGGGGTTTGACAGCTCGTTGCCGTCGGCGTTAGCTAGCTACTGGTAGCATAGGTGTTAGCCAAACCAGAGCAGTGGAGAGAGAGAGTTACGTCACTTTATCGCTGCGTGGCAGTATTTACGCCGCTTCTGGCTGCCTAACAACCTAAAACAGGGTAAACTTAAAACATGGTCACATATATATTATGCAGATACGGTAGAGCGCCCAGCTCATAATATCACCATAGTTAAAGTTTCTATATGCACCTCTACGTCAACCTTCCAGAGCCCCTCGTTAAATTGCATCAACTAATCTACTCACGGCTCTTGATAGAGGCAGCTCCGCAGTCTGCGGGCACGTGCATTTGTTGACAACAATTATTGACACTTTAATTAATTTAGTGAGTTTTCTTTAGTGAATTATTTTCGAGGCGGTAAACACGTATATACGCGCTGTTTCGGTAAGTATTTGGAGGATGTGACCCGTGTATATGTCCAATGTGCATAAAGTTAAACTCCGGCTCTATAGGGGGCAGCAGAGGACAAACGTCACAAAAACAAAGCGAGCGGAGACGAATAGAAAAAGAGTGGAAGGATGGTGTGTCGTACAGACTGATTGTTTTAATCGACTTTACCAGTCGTTTCATGTGTTCAGAATGAAGTTGGTGAGTAAACAGCGCAAAAATAAAGAGCACAATCAGTGTCTAACTAGGCAAATCAACCAAGCTGCTTACAAAAGACAATTAGCAGGTCGTTAAAGGCATTTCGTTATAGCTAACTTTGTTAGCTTGGCAGCTAATAACACAATAACAGTGCCCGCACTCTACAACCTATTATCTCTTCTGTACATAGTATGATGTGTGTAATCTACTTACTGTGCTGGCATTGTGTTGTTGGCAAAGTCATACACCTTTTCTTTCACATTTTAGCTCATGACTTGTTTTCATCTTACAGTACTGTCTGTCTGGTCATCCTACATTGCCTTGCAATGTCCTTAAGTTCAAATCCACCACCATCATGCTGGACTGTGGACTGGACACCACCTCTGTCCTCAACTTCTTGCCTCTTCCTCTCGTGCACAGGTGAGTCGTTGGCAATGATCTGTGCTTGTATCTTTATTCATTTAGTAATTTATGGGTCTTAGACTTGTTCTAAATCATTTCTTTTTGTGCTTTTAAGCCCTAGACTCTCCAAACTACCTGGCTGGATCTCAAAAGATGGAACAGTAAACCTGGAGAAGGTAAGAGAAGCTGTTTGTTATACTTGATTCACGAGGCATTTAATCTGTATGAGCACACCAATTAGTCCCATTTTGTTTATCTGGATATAGTCTTTTCTAGGATTATTGAGCATGCATTGAGAAACATCACTTAGTGATTGTTACTTGCTTGTAAACTTTAAATGTATTAAGATATTTGTTTTGCAGACCTACAAATCTGAACAAACTATTTATTTTTATTTTTGTAGGAGCTGAAGGAGTGTGCAGGAAGAGTGTTTGTGGACTCACAGCCAGAGTTCTGTGTTCCTGAGGTATGAAACTCAGCCACTAAGCTTACTGTATACTCAACTAAAGTGTGTTTCTTTTGTGAACCCGAGGAATTAACCTGAAAAAGACTTTGAGTTTAGCTGAGCGTCCAGCTAGTGACTTGTGTTACTGATAATATTATTCTCTATTCATTACTTTGATAAACAGTTGTAACTGGTATAGTTACTCTTCACTTCCACAATTGACAACTCCAACATTAAATTGTAATACATGTTTAGTTTAAATGAGTTATCTTTTCCATTTATATCAACCACAGAGAGAACTGCTGGATCTGTCTACCGTTGATGTCATCCTGATCTCCAACTACCACTGTATGATGGCCCTGCCCTACATCACTGAGCACACAGGCTTCACGGGGACAGTGTACGCCACAGAACCCACCCTGCAGATTGGCAGGTAAGGAGACATATTTAAAGGAACTAAACCACTTCATTTTGTGTTTGGTTTAGATTGAGCAATAGTGTATCTAAGCTGAGTAACTTTTGTTAACATCATACCATGAACTGAACCAAAAGACAGTAGGTGAGGTATTAGATATTTGAGATATGCTGCTTGTTGTTTTTTCTACAGACTGTTGATGGAGGAGCTGGTGAACTTCATGGAGAGAGTTCCTAAAGCCCAGTCTGCCACCTGCTGGAAAAATAAGGAAATACAGAGGTAGGTATACAGTTACATACAAATCAAGAAGATTCAGGAAATGATGTTCTGTGAGTAGGTTGGAAAATATATCTAAAACAAAATTATCTACTATTTTTCCACTCCTTATTTATCTTTTTACTTGTGTTGTTACTTATGGATTTAACCTAATACATTACCATTGTGTTGTTTTAGGACTCTGCCAGGCCCGCTGAAGGATGCGGTGGATGTGTGGACATGGAAGCGATGCTACAGTATGCAGGAGGTTAACTCTGCCCTCAGCAAAGTACAGCTTGTGGGTTATTCACAGAAAGTGGTAAAAAGAAAATCTCGTGTCCTACGCGCTAATACTGACACAATTTCGTTTATTTGATCACTTCTTTGATGGGTTATTTGAATGCACTAGTTTCGTGTTGGTGACAACAAGGCTTGTTGTTGAGACTGTTGTCTCTCAGTGAAAATGTAAATGTAATACTTTGGTTAAATTTCTTTGTTTATGCTTTTTATACCACCAAGAGGACTGTATCTGTCCTCTTTTATATTTTTTGTGTTGACATAATGACATCTTCGGTTTCTTTGTAGGAGTTGTTTGGAGCTGTGCAGGTCTCCCCGTTAAGTTCTGGTTACTCACTGGGAAGCTCAAACTGGATCATCCAGTCTCATCATGAGAAAGTTTCCTATGTGTCAGGTTCATCTCTTCTCACCACTCATCCACAGGTATGTCAACAGACCTAACACTGGATGAAATTAGATGTGGTTATAATATAAAAACTGTATTGCATGAGGATTTGATATTAATGTTTTACTTGACTCAAGAGGTCCTTAAATGGACTCCATTACTCTCACTCTCCCAATATGTCATAATTTATGCCAAAGTAGGGCATGCAGTACCTAAACCTTTGGCAAATTGTCTGTCAGATGTCTGCTTTAGTAATTTAGGAAGTTTTCACCTGTTTCCAAAGTCACTCATTCACTACTATAACTATACATTTTACTACTACTGATAAATAAATTGTGGAATTGTTAAAAGAAAGTAATGTATGTACTTTGAAAACAGCAATATTGATTTTAAACTTTGGCACATTAGATAAAATAGTGCAGGCAAAATATATCACATGTTTGGACATACTGACTTTTCTAAGCCGTAGGAGGTTAAGAATAAAAGACTCCTGAAAGACCATTCAGTCCAGTCTTTTTTCTGAGGTGATCTCTGGGTGTGTTTGTGTCAGAGAAAGCTGATATGTGTCTCACAAATCTTCTCTTTGACAGGGCTGGTTATAAATTAAAGTATATTTTCTTCTTCCCAGCCAATGGATCAAAGCTCCTTGAAGAACAGTGATGTTCTGATTCTGACGGGCCTCACCCAGATGCCCACTGCCAACCCGGATGGCATGCTGGGAGAATTCTGCAGTAACCTGGGTAGGTTCTGCTATACTCATTAGTTGTAATAAAACTTCAAACTTTTGACTGTTTAAAATTTTATGCATGTAAGTGTACATAAATGATAGATATTGGTTAAATAATTTATATAGTCAAAAGTATTGCAATGATAAGGCTAATTTATGTGTTATTGAAGACAGTTGGGTTTTAAATTCAAAAGACTGATGTATGTTCAAGTGGGTTAGGGTCTGGTGCTTGACTTGATTAGTCTTTTTCCCTCTAATGAAGTCCTTTGTTGAGTGTTTGTGGATCATTGATCATTATATTGCTGCATGATGAAGATCCTCAGAATTTGTTTGAATACATTTTTCTGTAAATTAGCAGACAAAATGTTTCTGTGTAGACCTTCGAATTCATTCTGCTGCTACTGTCATGAGTTATATCATCCAAGTACATTAGTGATTTTGTTCCAGAAGCATCCATGCAAGTCCAAGTCCTCTTACTTTTTCTGTTATTCCAACGGATGGATTCTTACTGCTCGTGAGGGTTTTGTATCTTGAGGTTTGGCTTCTGTATTTCTGATGATGAAGTTTGTTTCAAGCAGCAGATGTTACCTTCACTCCTGCTCTGTGGACGTTGTTGGTAATCTCACTGACTGTTATTTTTGGGTTTTCTTCATAGCTCTCTCAGTGCTTCTGTCATCAGCCATTGTTACACTTGGCCGACTCTTTCTGTGTGTATGTTGCTCAGTTGTTATATCAGCTATGCCCAGTGTTTGTGCAATGCCTTTGACCAACTCCTCATCAAACATGTTTCTAATATTTTACCTCCCTTAGTATTTGGGTGGTCTTCTACAGAAGGCGATTTAGTCTAGCAAGAAGAAATGAATTAGCCTTGGCTTTCCAATTCTTGGGAGGGGATGGTATAGCCCTTAAACATTATTTAATTGACTGAGCAGTGGCAGTGTTTGTGTTACAAATGTTAGTATTTAGTACTTGTGTCTGTGCCTGCAGCCATGACCATTCGTGCAGGAGGAAATGTGCTTGTGCCGTGCTACTCCTCCGGAGTGATATACGACCTGCTGGAGTGTCTGTACCAGTTCATTGAGAGCGCCAACTTAGGGACCACACCCTTCTACTTCATCTCGCCGGTCGCCAATAGCTCGCTGGAGTTCTCTCAGATCTTTGCAGAGTGGTGAGTATTTGTTTTCCAAAACATGATTAGTCTAGGAATCTGGGCCAGATTGTAAGTGGGGGGAAAAACACAATGTCAATGCTTTTCCTCCATTATATGAAAATGTTGACTGTATCTTTTATCGGTTCAGGCTGTGTCACAACAAGCAATCAAAGGTGTATCTTCCTGAGCCTCCGTTCCCCCACGCAGAGGTGAGTCGGCTGCTCTGTCTCCTACTAGGGAAGAACAAAGGTGCATTTCAGAAATAGCAGCTAGTTTGAAATTTCTGATTTTCTGCCAGCAAATGAGCACTGGCATGATTCTGCAGACCACAGATAAAAGCTTGGAGAGAGTTTTCCAGATCACACATAGTTATCATTAGAAAAAAGGGACAGTGTCACTGTAAACTGACGTTGTTATCAGAATAGTCATTAATTAAAAAATGTAACCAACAGATAGAAATTAAATTAATAATACATACATAAAACTATTTCCATGCATGTAGCACTGCTGTTTTTCATTCTGGTTGTTCAGTATACTGTACTGTAGGCTCCTGTTGAACACTTCCTATTTTTCTTTCAGCTGATCCAAACCAACAAGCTGAAGCACTACCCCAGTATTCACGGAGACTTCAGCAGCGACTTCCGTCAGCCTTGTGTGGTTTTCACTGGTCACCCATCTCTGCGCTTTGGCGATGTGGTTCACTTCATGGAGCTGTGGGGCAAATCCAGCCTCAACACCATCATCTTCACTGGTAACTATTAAGCGCCTTACAAACACTGCTCTGTCGTGAACTAGACGACGGGAACAGACTGTAATTATGAAGAAAACACTTCTAAAAGCTCCTGTGACTTTTCCTTCTTATCACCAGAACCAGACTTCTCCTACCTGGATGCTTTGGCTCCCTACCAGCCGCTGGCTATGAAGTGTGTTTACTGCCCCATTGATACACGACTCAACTTCCACCAAGTATCGAAACTGCTCAAGGAAGTCCAGGTATGCTGCTGTACTACTACTACTACTATTGTAATTTCTCAGTCGCGCTGTAAGATAAGTATGCAGAAGAAAGCTGTTATAGAAGGGTTTTTATTTTAAAGAGTATTTAATGAGTATTTAAGTACATCAGAGCCTACTCTGTCTAGTGCCCCAGATACACCCATAGATAACACTAATCTAAAAATGCTACAATCAATTTGGGCGTGGAAGTAGAAGCTCGTACATACATGTGTTTACCAAACCTCAAGTTATTTTAGCCTTTAAAGACTGTTTCAGCGTAGCTAACCAGATTTGATCCCAGTGTCCTCTCTTTTCCTCCTGCAGCCCCTCCATGTGGTGTGTCCAGAGCAGTACACCCAACCCCCAGTGTCTCAATCACACCGCTCTGATCTGATGCTGGAGCTGCAGCCTCCTCCTATGCCCTACAGACGTGGCTCTGTTCTCAACCTGCCCTTCAGACGCCGCTACGAACGCGTCTACATACTACCTGAGGTGAGTCCCTTCAGAGCAGTAACTACTAAGTGACGTAGTGACATTATTTTCTTCTTTTGTCTGTCTGATTAAAAAGAGCCTATTAGTCAGTTGACAATGTTGAATAAAGATGAAATAAACACCTAGAAACAGATGCTAAGTGCATCTTTTAGATTCTCTTGTGTTTGCCATATGGTGTGTAAAGATGTGTAAGTTTAAGATTGAAATGTATTGTATAAACTGTCAGAAAGCAGGTGGCCAGTTTCCATGTCTGATTGTCCTGTTTCTAGCTGGCCCACTCCCTGGTGCCCTCGGAGATTAAACCCGGCATCTCCGTGGCAACTGTGTCTGCAGTGATTCACTCCAAGGACAACAAGCACACGCTACAGGTGCGTCTGTCTTATTAGAAAATGTGTATTTTAACAATTCAAGTTTTGTAATCTGTCAGCATTCAACAACATTTTCATCTCCTGTGTTGTCAGTCGGTGCCCAAACCCCCACCAGTGCCCCCCACCAAAAAGAGGAAGCGTGTGATGGAGGAGCCCCCAGTGGCCCTGGCCCCCAAACCCCTGCTGAGTGGTGCTGTGCCCCTCGAAGCTTTCCTGGCCACGTTACAAAAGGTGATCAGTGGGAACAGTTAAAATAATTTTCATACTAGTGAACACACTCATGCAAAAGCTATAAACTCAGATTTTTACACCTTTGCACACTACTTGTATTTTTCGATTAGCTTTTTTAGATTGGATAGAAAATACCATCCACCTTCCAATGCTAAATTACTCTACATGAATTAAACCCATCATATGTGAAACGTTGATTGAATGTTTATCTCTGTGTTTGCAGCATGGAATAACAGAGGTGAAAGTGGAGGAGACAGCAGACGGACACATTCTGCACCTGCAGGCAGAGGATACACTGATTCAACTGGAGGAGGACGGGACACACATCGTCTGTGACAACAACGAGCCGCTGCGTACCACACTGAGAGACCTGGTCCTCCGCTTCCTGCAGAAACTTTGACCCGACTCCTCTTCATGTCTTTTAGACTGTGAACAAGGGACAAGGCAACTGTCCCCTTTTCAGTGTGTTTACTGTAAAGTTGGTTTATTTTGTAAAGTAATATTTTGTATTAAAACATTGGTCAAAAACTGCTCAATATTATTTTAATGAGTCTTTCATCACTGTCACCTCATCATTAAGTAAACTGGAATCTTAATTGTGAAAATCATCAGTCATATAACCATATACAGCACTGTAAGGAGTATATCTGTGAAATTATTTTTTTTATTCCTAGATTATAACTTTATAAAAGTAACTAAAATAGTATTTGTAATCTCTATGATAGAAGTTAAATCCAGGTATGACTGGGATCTCACACATAATTTATATTTAGTACAAAATTTTCCCCACCTTCTACGAATTTTTCTGAGACTGCTTTGTCCTATAGGTGTCCTTCATGGGAGACATTTAGATGTGTCATTAGGATAAGCACAAATGCAAATAATAAATGTAAACATGCTTCGATTTCAGTGTCTGTATAATAGCTTGAGATATGGTGTAATGAGCACTGTACTAGCTTTCAGGAGACTTTATATAGATATTAATGCACAGTCACAGAAAGCGAAAAAAAACTACATAATGAAAAAGCTTGGGTAAAAAAAAAAAAAGATGGTTAAGTCCAGTTTTAAAAACTGAAATTCCCTCAGCTGTGAATTTGTTAGACATTAGTTACAGCCTTTATTATATATTGTAACAATAGGTTCTCACCATGCCAGCTGCCAGACGTGATCCATCTCCTCCAAATTTAGCCCAGAAATTACAAACAAGACGCTGGCTGTCTACGTAGTCTGGATAGCAAACAACCTGAAGACATACTGTGCCTGTCTCCCTTATCTGAATAATTCCACATGGTAGAAAAAAAAAAAACAACCTAAAAGCTGATGTTTGCTTAGTAACTCTAAGAAGAAAGACCTCTGGGTCATTTGTGATTTGTGTCACAAAATATTTAATTGGTACAGGATTGATATGAAGCTAAAATACATTTGATAATATACTTTCAATGTACAATATCTTACAGTGTACTACATGATCATTGCTTCCATAACACAGTTGTGCGCAGCAGAATGAACGCTCATCAAGTTCATGGGGTTTTACACTCGGTGACAAAGAAATTAAAAAACACTCCTTTTCCTTCAGTGACAAATGCAAATATACCAAACTTCAAAAAAAAAGAAGAAAGATTTAAAATATAACTGCTTGTTTGTCCACGTATTATAAATGCATCATCTTCAGGAAAAAAAGAGAAAAGGTATTGTGGTATATCTGTTGCGTTTCAGCGGACACAGACGTAACAAAACATACACGTTTGTTATGCGTTTCCTGGCAGAACAAATGGGGAACAATCAAAACCATTTTGGCAGTACATCTGTAACAAGGTCAGTGGGGTTTGGTCTGTGACAAAAATAAATTCAAATGGAGGTGTAACTAGACAGTAAAACATTTATCAGCTTGAATCATCCCCAACATGAGTGTAATTTAATAATAGTACTGTGCCCTCTTCATTTAGAAGCTTTCTGTGTGATGACATCTTCTCCTAGCATGACCCAACAAACATTATAAATAGCTTTACTTACTGTGGTCTTAGTGCAGTGTGAGGGCCGTTTGGTTTTGAACTGACTGGTCTGAGAAAAGCTGTGGACAACAGAGGTAGCAGGGCGTTGACAGAGACTGCCAGCATTATTGTGAAAACTAAAGCTTTATTAGGCAACCTGATAATCTCCCTTAGGCAGTAGAAGGATGTTGGATGTTCATTGCTGCATTTATTCCAAAAAAGCCAGTGATTCCATCAACTATCCTGTTACGGATTTTTATTATTATTACAATATTTCTGAGAATGAAATTAGAAATTTGTGACTGGAGATTATATATAAAAGATAGAAACTAGAGGACGAAGATCAAAAATGTCCCTCTCTGTATTCGGTGACAGAAAAATATTAAAGCTGCTGGAATCGATATTTCTCTAATAAAAATGCATCAAATAACTAATGTGGAAGTGGTTGCCCATTAATGAGAATTATCACACATCTCTGCAGCTCCCCTCTGCTCTGTGAAGTGTTACAGCATCTTTCAGCTCCTTGTTTTGGTTTTCTGGCCCACAACTTTTCTGTTGCGAGTGCCTCTCACGACTCTCTCTCTCCCTACATGGTTGGCTGCAGCATAAAGTTTTCAGCTTTAAAAACAAAACAAACAAACCTCTAAATACCCTCACTATGCTACTTGTTCAACACCAAACAAAGTTATTAACTAGCTGGTAAACACAGCCGAGACAAAGACCTGGTCACATCATTATAAGATGGTAATGTGGGTGTTGTGTTTGTTTTTATTTCTGTTGCCCCTAAATGACCAAAATAATTGTTACTGCAGCTTTGAAGATAAGATAAAAATGTGGTAAATTTTCATTTAAATTTTCATCAAGACACTGCCCAGTATTTAAATCCTCATCTATCAGGCAAATAATCAGTGCAAATCTAGAGGATCTGAATAGAGTAAGAGTTCAGTAGGACCTCTGTATCTCACTCCAGGCTGTTGATTAGGTTTGGAATATGGTAAAATATTAACATCCTAAGGCTACAGTGCTGCTGCCAAAACTGCTCACACTTGAGAGTAAATTATCTGCAATCCTCTGAGTGGGGAGGAGGGCCTATCTGATAAATGTGTCCTCTGTCCTGTCAGCTGCTTTGAGTTTCATACTCGTCCTCTACTTGGATTCTTTCTCAGCGTCCAGCAGTGCAGAGCTGATGCCCAACTTCTTTAGCTCCTCCACCAGATCACCGTTCTGGTGCATCTGGAGCAGGATGTCACAGCCTCCCACGAACTCGCCGTTGAAGTACACCTGGGGGATTGTGGGCCAGTTGGAGAAGGCCTTTACTCCTGTGGAAGGCAGATGGTGTCAGAGTCAGAAAAGCACATTTCGCTTATGAGGCCACAGAAATACACTGGAGAAGTACAAGCCAATGACATTTTAACACAAGTAAATTCCAGTTTAAAACCAGTTATTTGTCCTGTGCACAGGCAAACAGGAAGTAATGCATTTTGTGGAATGGAGCCCTTCATACAGTATCAGTAGCTTGTAGGTTATGAATAACAGAATCAGGTATTTGACATGAACAGTGACAGCCACCATAACTACAGCAATTGTAGTTAGATTTAATATCGCTAAAATAAAATAAGTAAGTTACTTAGCATTAGCATGGAAAAGTTACTTTCTGGTGGAACATGTGATCAACCACCTTTGACTGGTATCATCCATAAAAAAAAACCACTACAGCCACATTAAATTTGTGAATGAGTCTGTTGTCTTTTAAATCCTTATATGGCAGGATTAACCGTTTAAAAGCAGATCTGGTCAAAAACTCACATTTTTAGGTCTAAATGCTAATACATTTATGTTAATGAAGCTTTTGTCACCCTTACAATCAATATCTTGTCTACCAAACCCCACATACACAGTTCCAGGCACATAAGACACAATGAGGTTCAACCTGATCTGACTTGGATCACATGGGACTATCTACAGAGGATGCTTTTCAGTCCAGCCTGTTCAGGAGCACCGCAACAGGACATCATGGGACACTGCTGGCTTTGAGTCCTGACAGACTCCTCTCATTCTCAGCCTAAACATGCAGGAAATGCATTTAAAAACCGTCGTATTTTTAAACACTTGGCATTTCATTGACGTTGCGACATCAGCCTTAATAGACTAAATCTCATTAAAGCGCATGCGCGTCAACATTGGTACGTTGAAGAACAGAAACGGTTCCGGTCGTGATAAACGAACACGTTTGACTCGGGACGTCTCGCATGTCCATACTGGAGGTGAAACGGTAACGCCTGACTTGAAGCACCACACCCTTTGGTCCTGCTGCTGAGCCCTGATAACACTTTGACATTTCACAAACCAGCCGGAAAGGACCGTTGACGAAAACGCTGATAGCGACAGTTGGTTTGAATGACAAACGGTTAATGGAGCCCAACACAAGCAGAAACACTACAGTTCAGGCGAAGTGTCTCATAAACACGACCACTATTACAAACATGTTAATTAAACCAAGAGGTGACAGCGTGTTTCTGTCATGTTATGAACAGGTTATTTCAGTTCACTGACCTTGTCTGAGGTCCTGGTCGTCCAGCACGTTGTACGCAGCATAGTCGTCCACCCCGTGCATCCGGAGGATCTGGACTACGGCATTACTGAAGCCACACATGGGCTGCGCCGGCGTCCCCTTCATAAACACCACCACTTTGTCCTTCTTCACCATCTCACCGAGGTCTTTCTGCAGGTCCGACGCCGAGCACAGGAGCCGGGCCGAGGGCGTCCACACCCGTCCGTCGGCTTGTCTGGATAGATAGGCCGCGGCTCCAGACCGCAGACACCGAGCAGTAGATCTAATTAGACTGTTCATGTTCTTGGTAAGTTATATATTTAAGCTAAGAGATGAAAACGTCGTAAAAACTGACCAACTTGCTTCTAAATAAGCCGAAAGGGACACAGTGACTTTACAAACTTCAGGCTCGCGAAGAGGGCGGGACCTGAGCGATGATTGGACAGTTGAGCCCAAACCAAATCTAATCTGATTGGTAAACCCACATGTCAATTATATTAGTTAGAAGCTGAACACCAATAACGACGATTTAATAAAAATAAATTCACATCGACTAATAACATATATTCATATATACATTTGTGTTTTGTTCGAAAAAGCTAACTTAAACTTAAAAATCCAGAATACAGAAGCCTTCAAGGACTTCCGGGGCGACTTGAACAAAGAGGAAGAAGACGACTACGGTTTGAAAGATGGCGGCGCACACGCAGAAGAATAACAAACAGGGCAAATCTGGAGGAAAAGAGGCCCAGCCTCTGATTATTGCCAAAACCCCGGCGGAGGAGCAGCGTCTGAAGTTGGAGAGGTTGATGCGGAACCCCGATAAAGCTGCTCCAATCCCGGATCGCCCGAAAGATTGGAACCCGCGGGCTCCACCGGAGTTCGTCCGGGATGTGATGGGCTCCAGCGCCGGCGCGGGAAGCGGGGAGTTCCATGTTTATCGCCACCTCCGCCGCAGGGAGTACCAGAGGCAGGACTTTCTGGACAAGATGGCAGAGAAATATAATAAGGACGACGAATATCTGGAGAAGCTGGAGAAGAACAAACAGGCAGCGGACGAGAGAACGGCTAAGCGCAGGAAGAAGCGGGAGAAGCTGAAACAGAAAAAGCTCATGGCGAAGAAGGCAAAAGTAGACTCTAAAAACAAGAAGGAAGGCGACGCCGACAAGAGCTCGCAGAGCAGCGAAGAAGAAGAAGCCGAGGAGGAGGAGGAGGAGGAGGACGGAAGAGAGGCAGAGGATGATGCTGAAGCGCCTAGCTTCATCATGGGGAAGAAGTGACTCCTGCAGCGTGATGCATACAGACGACCAGGATTTGTTTCTCCGTGAATCATCTTCAAAAAGAATGAAAATCTGCAAACTGCTCAAGATGCATGTGCAAAAGGAAGCACTCTTAATGCTCTTGCAAAAACTGATGTGGCCCTCCTTATTTTTCCCACTGGACTGGATGGACTGTCAAGTCTTATAGGCAAGAAAAGCCAAGAGTGTGTGATTTTATGCAGGCAATGGTGAAATCACGTGTTTTCACACGCAGTCTTGTTCAGAGATTTCTTTAATTAGCTAAAATTTGTGATCAACATTTAAGAATTTTAACTTGGCTGAACTACAGGAATCTTTGGAAGTTTCTACATTTGTGCATAAACTTGTAAATGTTTTAATAAAAACAGAAACGTACATAACGTCAAAGTGTTATTTAGTTTGTTTACACTGATATTGTGTGACAGTGTATTGTATGTTATCAGTCTCTGCAGCCTTGTGAAGCTGCCCCTTGCAAGGATTATTGCTTGTGGGTACAACAAGGTTGCACAAAGCAAGTTAAGGGATGAAAAGGCGTGACTTCTGGAGGCTCAGGAGCTCCACGTGCGATGTTCCTCAGACAGTCTCCTGCCTTCCACGGTGGTGATGGTCTCGTTCTGTAGCCATCACCTTTCTTGAGGCAGGTAGAGAAAACCTGGCAGCTAGATATTGTTTGAAATAGGGGAAGCTCTTCCTCTCAGACACTGTCAGCTGTCACAGTAATATATTTCGATTTAGTCCCCCCCCCCTCCCCCCCGTACTGCTTTGTAGTAGTGAGTAGTCCATGATTTTCATGTCCTCATTGCTCATGTTAGGTTTAGAATTTTATGCATAGCATTGAGTGATGAAGAATATCTGTCTGGGAAGGTTATGTTCTCTAATTCTTCTTCTCAACACACATTTGCATATTTTGTTTCCTTCCACTTTGTCTTATTTTTGCACAGCAATCAGATTAAGTCAGACAATTTTCTAAGGGTGTAGTTCACATGTATGCTCTCAAATAATACTTTACTTTAGAAATAATACTTTCAAATATACTGTACTTTAGTTAGAATACTAACATTTTCAGTAATTGCCACACAAACCTGTTTCCAGACCAGCTGAAAAAACCCCCCCCATGTACATTAACAATTCTGATCAATGGATTTGAGGTGTATATGGTAATTAAATTCTAAACGACAGTCATTTACACTAGTAAGCTATATATATGTGATTCTGTGTACAGTTTAAATATAATGTTCACATTAAAGAAGCACTGAAGTTCCGTGTTGGCGTAAAATCAATCAATAATACAAGTGAACTATAATTAAATGTGGGTCAGTACACAAAGCCTGGAGTGCATTTCATGTTGATTTTACACAAATATGAGTAAACTGTATGTGTAAACTAAAATGATTTTACCAAATGAGCCCATCATAAATATCTAAAAGTAATGTGTAATTATGTTGGATACAGATGATGATCTCTCCTACACTAGCTTCTCTCCATTGGTAGAGAACAATAGAATAAATATTGTTACAAGTGAAATTCCTGGATAACACACCAGAAACAAAAATACTCATTATGTCCTATGTCAGCTTTTTTCCATTATTTGACATTTTATATCTGTATGTGTTATCAGTGCTGGGACTCATTCAAAAAACAGAATAAAAGAATATTTATATTACCACAATGCTCTCCCCCTGAACAACAAAGACAGCACATTGTTTTTTAAGAGCAAATACTGTGACGTTAAAATGTGGCTCTGAACAGTCGTTTAGTCTGAACTGAAGGAATTCCCATATTTACAGTGTGTCAGTGAATCTGTCTATGAGCTGCCCTGTCAGTAAGCTTTATTAGCGGCCTCTGCAGGAAAACTTCCCACACTGTAACCTAACGCAGCGATCCCAGCTGATTCCTTCACTTAGAACAGTTGAAGATCCTGACACACAGTTGCAGAATTCACATTCAGGTTGGGTCGTCTTAGGGGAGGGGAGCCAGAGTTGATCAGCTCTTCAGAGGGAGGTTTCAGCGTGTTCGGGCAAGACACACTGCCTCACTTTGCATTTTCTTCAGCCTTATTCTGTTGGGAAATCTCAGAGTACATTTAATTGCCTACATGTGGCTGATATTTTAAATTGTTATTTAATCTTATTCTTTGATCTAATCTGACTATGGATCGTAAGTAGGTGTGTGAGGTTAAGTAAGAATGCAGAAGAAGGCCACCTGGGATTCAAGAACAGTAGCAGAGATCAGTGATCAACAAGTGCAACCTCAAGGTACAGTGATGATATACTGATAATACTAACCCACTGTGAGAATAACAATTGCATAAAATACATTAGTAAAATATGTTTGATAGAATATATTTCCAAGACATTGTTTGCTCCCTTTTCATTCCATATAGTCATTTTCCAGGTTAGGTGTTTCTGCCACTGTGGCATCTGATTGCCCAATGATACATTTTTTTCTTGTTGATCATTTCCTTCTAAAATTTTCTGCTGTCTTTCTTTGACGTAAACACATGCTGTACCTATCCTTCCACACTGCCGCTGATTCTTCCTGCTTATTGCAACACAGTCTTTAAAGCGGGCTTGTGAAAGCTGTAGATGAAATACTGTTAACCTAGAAACTGTGATGTTTTCTGTGCCAAGTTTCTGTTTTCTTTTCTCTAGATGTGAGGAAAGCAGTGCAGAAGAGAACTTTTACCAGATGGATGAATGTGTTTCTGCAGCGAGTAAGGCACAATAAGTGAATAGTTTTATGCAAACATTATGCTTTTTCCAGACCTGCAGTCACCAATAAGAGTAATGTGTTGTTATTTCCAGTGTAATCCACCAGTTGAAGTGCATGACCTGTTCACAGACATTCAGGACGGCAGAATACTCATGGCCCTTCTCGAGGAGCTGTCTGGGTGCAAACTAGTAAGAATACTTAAATATAGAAAATTTATATCACAAAAAAAGAAACATGCATTAGCAGACTTATTCCATTTCTGTTGATTAGCTCTGCACCGTAGTGTTCCAGTACACCATCCAGGTTATCCTAATAATACCAATTCTAGCCAGGATAGCCATTGTTAGCATAGTCGTGCAGAATTCATGGAGACTGTGGTTAAATTCATGTGAATTGCTGCAATTATAACATTGCAAATTCCTGGATGGACTAGTATGTTATTCTAAGTTAACTGGTGGTTTTTGCTTCATATTAAAGTTACCATACCATGTGAGTGGTATTGATTTTCTCAGAGATGTTGAACAATTTTTTTAAGTATTCCTTTTCTCTTGTCTTATATTAGCTTTACAGGTTTAGATCGTCTTCTCACCGCATTTTCAGACTGAACAACATTTCCAAGGCGCTGGCTTTCCTGGATGATAGACATGTGAGTGTGTCTGCTTGTATATTAATACAGATACATTGTTTTGACATGTCGTACACTTACTTTCCAATCCTGACAAACCTGATTTAAGATTATGTCTCTTCCCTCTTGTATCTCAGGTGAAGCTGCTTGGCATTGATGCCTCTAGTATTGCTGATGGCATCCCATCTGTTGTTCTCAACCTCGTGTGGAACATCATCTTGTATTTCCAGGTAAGGTTCTCAAACACCCATCACTCTAATGCCTTAATGCCTCCTCACTTACTGCCTAAATGTTCACCTTTGTGATAATTTCCTCAGGGATTAATAAAGTATTTCTGATTCTGATTGTACATATATTCATTCTGTAATCCAGGTAAAGGAGGTGACAGGAGGCCTCCAAAGGCATTTGTCTTCTAGCCTCTCTTCCTTATCAATGAACAGCTATCCCTCCTCCAGTGATCTCTCACCTCAGCCAAATGACACTGGCACTTACTCCTGCTACACTCTGCCAAGCAAAGGCAGAAAGGCTGCCAAGGAGTCAAAGTACCATGGGAAAGCAATCAAGACTCTCCTCCAATGGGTCCAGAGATGCACCTCAAAGTGAGTATGAAAATCATCCAATTCACTTCAGTAATTTTGGTCGCAGAAACATCCTGAACTCAAGAATACTAAACCTCTGCAACTTTAATGAGTGAAGCAAAAATGCGCGAGCTGAAAGTATGTCATTCTACAAACCCCATTTAAGTATAAGTATAAGCAAATTTAGAGATTAATGCCTGCAACACACTCAAAAAATGTTTGGACAAAGACAAAAATGACCAGTTATCAGCAAAAAATCCCCAGCATCTGTAG
>JAUBNQ010000016.1:4045529-4057116 GCA_032353495.1 Ctenopoma kingsleyae
ACAGTACGTGATCATTGTGGCAGTGCAATACCACACTCTGAACAGCATACTGAGCATAGTTTTTTCATCATTTCTTATGAAGGGCAAATCCTCACTGACATTTAGTGGTAATCAATTTACACAGTGGGTGATTTTTCATAGGTGTGCAACCTCTTCATATTTTCTTCTTACCCTGTTCGCTTAATTAATGACACATAAATTAGGCTGCCGATAGTATGAGCAGAAAAACGGTGTCACAGAACTTTCTGCTGAATGGTACAACCAGCACGGAGGATGCCACGATGTTCAGAGATGACTCGTCTGAGTGGATGATGCAGTGTTGTGGTGCAGCCGGCCTATTCAAAACACCTGACCTCATTTATCCTGTTTCCTAAAGCCAAACTGCAGCCCCCTGAGGACTGCCTCTGTCATGTCCACTTCACACTCAGCAACCTTAAGCTGGAGTGTGTGGGTAAGTCCAGATGATTGTGGGGCAATTTAAGGGTACCTTCTTCTGTTTTCCAGATTAGCTGCATGCACCTTTGTCTTAGCAGCTTTAAGGATAAGAGAATATGAAATTGTTTGACTTGTGCCACCACCTGGTGGTGTTGATGCTGTGGTGGACAGGGGTCAGCATCGGCACTCTGGTTGGTCTGTGGCTGCACAACCCGCACTCAGCAGGCTGCGATGCTCTGTATGTTCTGACACTTGTCAGTTACAGCAAACATTCAAATTTTCTGAACATTGTCCTCCACAACAGTGAAACCACCAAGTGGAGTTAATGTTGTGGATGATCAATATATTTATTTTTTGCCTGTATCCTTGAGTGTACAGCATATTGATTCACGTCGTTGCGCAGAGCAACATCCTCTCTCCCCCTATAGTCACTTGTAGTCTGTTGTTGGGTACCATAATGAATGATGCTGTGTGGATGCTACATCAACTATAATTACTGTTTTCTATATATCAATGAATGAAAGCCTGCAGTGCCGGTCCCACAAGTTGTAACAAGATACCTTAGAGGAAATCCATTAACACTTTGATTGTTGTTTTCAGAGATGCACAGAAATCTGTTTCTCTTGGTTCCAACGAAGGGGAATTCTACAGTTTAGAAATGCTCCGGAGACGCTCAGACTTTTCTGTCCCTCGAAAATGACCTTTGATAGACCATACTATACATGCTCACTATCTATGATGAACCCATAGGGCTTATCCTGCTCACAGGGAGAATTATTGATCCTCCACAAGGCCTGGCTCAAGTGGACACCACACTATAGTGCATTCACTCACGTTATGTAACAGCTTTTCATTTTACCTGTTAGTATGGCTTACATAGCATTTCTGACAATTCCACTGAAGTTGCACAAGGTGTTTTGCTTTACTTCCAAATTTTTCCAACATTGCCAAATAATTTCTCTATTTAAACAAAATGCTGAAAATATTTAAATGGTAGTAATTTCTCTCTGTGACTGAATCTCTACTACTCTTGCAAAAAAAAAAAAAAGCCCCAAAAACATAAAAGACTTTTCTTCCATTATAAAAGCATTTTCCATTTTGTGATTTTTTTTCACTCTGCAGCCATTTATCTTGTTATGCAATTATCAGAAATTGCTTTGCGAGAACAACCAGACTCATTCGCCAACACAAAAAGAAAAGTGTCATGAAATTGTGCTGCATTTTAACACTGCAGTGGTGTTTAGGAGCTTCTGCACTTTAGCTCATTTTTTACCTCAGCAGCAGAAAAGCCTTGTTCAGAAGTTGCAGTGATATTTAGCTCATTAAGGAGATGATGAATAGAAGATTCGGTTTGATGAATAAGACAACAGATCAATAGCAAGAGGTAGAAATGTCATTAATCTGGGTTCATCTGCCTCCTGGGAAGAGCCACTGTGAAGTGGGGAGGGACTCCAGCTGAGGTGTGTCAATTTATTATGGAACCTTATGGATATAAATGAATCCACCTTTCCAGGATTTTAGGATTTGCCATGCTCAGAGGTTTTTTTCAGAGGAGGAGTAGTTTTTCAGAAGCAAAACAATTAATTGTTGATTAACATTCGCTCACAAAGGTCCCAGTTTGTAACAGCTTGTGTTGTAGTGTTTGTCCATTTGTTTTGGAATAGTTAGAATATTGCTTTTTTTTGCTAATGGATTGCAGGTTAGCCAGGATGTGATGTAATTGATTTTGCTCTCAGCCTTCCTGCCAGTTTCTTGAGCTGGTCACTCTTGGTATTGCAATGAAAAAAAACCTGTAGTGTACCATCTTTGTAATTTATACATTTATAATGTATAATTTATAATTTACTAACTGCAAACAAAGCTGATGAATATAAATCGTGACTTTTTAAATCTTTGAGATTAATTTGTGCTGGACTATCTTGTGCTGCATTATAAGATGGGAGCAGTTCACAGTCTGATTGACAGTAATGAAAAAAGCTACAACAAACAACAGCAGCTTAAAAAGTTAATTTCAGTTGTTAAAAACTGAACTTTGCATTTTACCTGTTCCAAATACAGCCTCCAGTTGCAGCACACAGAGATTCACTGTCTCTTCCCCTGATGTTGCAATGTACCCTAAATGATCTCATTTATTGTCTTCAACATGGTGAAAAGCAGGATAAAAACTGAGATGTTTCTCTGTACACTGTGTGTAATCTGATTTCTCTGTGCATGCTAAGATTACTGTAAGCATGAAGGTATGTGATAAAAATGCAGTATACAACAAATACACATTTAAGAACAGCCTATTACCTCAGCAGCAGTTCTTTACTCATGTTGTGCTGAGTGAGTTGTGTTGAAAAGGTGAAGATATCAGGACAGGACAGAGAAGAGGGACTGGTCTTGGTTAATTTTTGATCCGCCTGTCAGCTGACTCTCAGAGATCCTGTATATAATGGGGATGTTTCTGGCAATCTGTCTGCAGCAAGAGGACATTAAAGGTAAGCACATCACTTAACTGACAAATCTTCACGTTTTCAGCCAACTTCAATCTTTCCAACATAGTTTCTGTACGTTTTGATGCCTTAAGCGAGACATCTTCTGGTGCCCTAGACTTTTATAGTTAATTACAATTATGGATAGTACTCCTTTCAAACTCTGAATGTTAATGTAGCACAGACGTTTCGGCTGATGGCACTTCTTCAGTGTGCCTACAAACATGTAGCTGATCACGCAAAGGTGATTCTAATATGAGCCTTTTAGCAGCCTATCAGATGACTCATAGCATCAGTCACTCAGAAATACGTCGTAGTCAAAAACAAACAAAACATACACAGTCAGTTGCATGAGTGATACAGATGCGTCATTTGAAGAGCAGGCCGAAGAACTGTGTGAAACTTTTGTGACATGCAGTAATGAGAGAGCTTTATTAGATACAATCTTTGCCAAATTAAAACACATTAAAATTATCTTTTGGCCTAAAGAGCCTATGAAGGGCAGAGCCATCATTTTTGCCTCCTCGTACTGTTCCATTTCCAAATCAGTCATGGAAGTGATCCATGACCTTTGGCATATTTTTGTCATCAGATCCTAGTATAAGAAACTGTTTTAAGGTTCCACCCACACATTTTTTTTGGCAGCGATACTAGTGACAATTTTCCATTTTACAACTGCAAACAATGCAATTTTCTTATGCAAAGAAACACGTGAGCTCATTCCATATCCAATAGAGATGTTTTTGTTTTGAGTAGAATCACATGGAATTCGTTTGTACTTCATTAAATGTCTTTGTAACTTGTTTTATGTGAGTAACTAAATGCAGTTGAAAAGCACATATTTATGAACGTGCAGAAATGTTCCCTCTAAAATGGTGATCATAACTAACCTGTTGCCAGAAATTTTAATTAATTAGGATTTATGTTATCTGGATATTGAGGCTATATAGGGTCTGTGCTGTGTGGAAGTTAATACAAAGAGAGTATTTTTTTATTATATTTATTATTAATATTTTTTTATTTATTATCTGAACATTCCAACGCCTTTTGAATGGAGAACATATCAGTTATTTCTTGTAAATTCAGATCATTGGTGCTTTGTTTTATTTAAGTGTACTGTATATTTCCTTTGTTTTTGTGTATGACATTTAGACATACAGTATGTCTAAACATAAGTCATCTGATGAACACTAATTAATACTGATTAATTATTTCTATTTTTCTATCTTATTTATACAACCTTCAGTGTACACTTTAGCCCTAAACCTAGAGACAGGATGTAAGTGTGATGTTTGCAGGGAACACATAACCTGTGATTTCTGAATTCTGGTGTGAGACATTAACAGACCTTTAAAATGAGATCAGGAGCAATTACAAAACACCTCTTTGTTGTCCCTCCATTCTGGGGATTTATAAGCAACTGTCTAGGAAGCCTCTGTCTAACCTAAAACACTTTCTCTGATTTTCCCTGACCAGGCTGGGAAGATGCGTGGTATCTTTGCTAAGTGTACACTCACAGCACTGCTGCTGGCTGTAGCCTGGGCAGACCACCATGGTCACCACCACCACGAGCATCACCATGGCTCTGAGCACAGCCATGAGGGAGATGAGAGCTGCCTCAAGCTGTCCCCTCCCAACGCTGACTTTGCCTTTGCCCTCTACAAAAATCTGAATGCCAAGACTGCTGCTGGAAAGAACATCTTCTACTCACCGTTGGGCATCTCCACCGCCCTGTCCATGCTGTCTACGGGGGCCAGTGGTGAAACCCACAGTCAGCTGTTCTCCAGCTTGGGCTACAGCACCTTTAACCAGATTCAGATCAATGAAGCATATGAGCATCTTTTCCACATGCTCGGCCACAGTCAGAAGAATCAGCTCCTGGAAGTTGGCAACGGTGTTGCGGTGCGCACTGGCTTCAATCCTCTGGAGAAGTTCCTGAAAGATGTCAAGCACTTCTACTCTGGTGAGATCTTCAACGTCGACTTTAGCAAACCGGATGAGGCTGCAGCCGAGATCAACAGATTCATTGCCAGTAAAACGCACGACAAGATAAAAGATATGGTGAAGGAATTGGACCCTGCAATGGCCATGGTGCTGATCAACTATGTCTACTTCAGAGGTGGGACACATAGACACACACAGAAATTCATTAAGATAACTAACCATGCTTGCAGATAATCAAATACTGTAACACTGCAAATACATATTTCCACGTGCTTGATAGAGTGTAGATCTATATTATCTACACGGCATTCATCTTTTTTCCCTCTGTCGTCTTAAACAGGACAGTGGGAGAAGCCCTTCAACGGTAACCTGACACACAAGGCAGACTTCCATGTAGACGAAAACACCAAAGTTCAGGTGGACATGATGAAGAGGCTGGGTCGCTACGACTTCTATCAGGACCATGACAACCACACCTCCGTCATCCTGCTGCCGTACAAGGGCAACACCTCCATGATGATCGTCCTGCCTGATGAAGGAAAGATGCAGGAGGTTGAGGGCTACATCAACAAGGACTACATCAGGCACTGGCACAGCAGCCTCAGGAGGATGTAAGAGACAAATTAGTTTTAAATGCTAACCATTGTGGTTATAAATTTGCAGAATAGATACTTAACAACTGTGGCCATTTAAATCCATATAAGGATGGCCTTTATATGCAAAGATGCAGCATAATCTGTAATTTCATGAAAAAAAAACCTGGATAAACTAGTAACTGAGAAAATGTTAAACAGATAGTGAGTGTTTGTGTATTTGTACTGCTCAAGGTGAGTGTTCCAGTGCTTCTGACACTGCCGATATTCTGTGTTTCTCAGGTCTGTGGATTTGTTCCTGCCCAAATTTTCTATCTCCACCGAAGCCTCCCTGGGCAACACACTTAAAGAATTAGGAATAACTGACGCTTTCGCAGACAACGCTGATTTCTCTGGCATGTCTGAAGAGGTCAAGCTCAAAGTCTCAAAGGTAGGACCAGCAGTCATGCCTCATTCACGTTTGTTGTTAGAACTGAGAGCTTTAAATGGATGGCCTGTTGTATGAAATAATATGCGCTAAATAAACTAGACGCTGACTGCCTCCCCCTGTTTCCTCCACAGGTGTCCCACCAGGCTGTGCTCAGTGTGGATGAAACGGGAACAGAAGCGGCAGCCTCCACCACCATTGAGATCATGCCCATGAGCTTGCCAGACACCATGACACTCAACAGACCCTTCCTGGTCTTCATCCTGGAACACTCTACAAAGAGCATCCTCTTCATGGGCAAGCTCAGCAACCCAACCATATAAAGATGATAGTGGATAGACATTGCAGTAGGTTCTATTAGATTTGGGACATTTTCTCGCTCATTTTCACAACAGCATCTGAAAGCCTGGTCAAGAAGTCATGTAATAAACACATTGATTAACAATACAACAGATCCATCACAAATAACAAAAATGTCTCTGTAGTCTTTCACCGTGACACATTTATCACCTTATCTTGCATCTACTATAGTAATAATATATCACTTGAAGCACCTGCTGACACATCGAACCAACTTGTTATTGCACTGTTGTTTTTTCATCACGTTTCAACAAGAAGTGAAATAAAGACAAAAGCTGGCATTGAATGTTATTTTAATCTTTTCAAACCATTTTTGAAGAAAACTGTTTTATGTTAATAAAGGTTTATGTTGTTTTTTCCAGAATTAATTTAAAATTGGAATTAGCTGAAAGGACAGTTTAAACTGAGTGTGGACGCCGAAGAGTAGCAGATGTGGCTTTTTGATAAATTCAGCTTAATAGAAAAAACAAATGGAATGAGTGCAAATGAGTTAGTAATGAATTCCCTTATAGTTCCCTCAAAAACGCTGATTTCTGGTGTTGTGTGATGATTGCTGTGAACTGAGAAAACACGCATGTAACACTTACAGATCAACTCAAAATCAACAGCCCACTTTAAACATAACCCTTAAGTTCTTTATGCAAATAGGTATAAGCAGAAGTATTTATAGCTTCAAGAAGTATTTGCCCACTTCTTTCGACTTCACATTTTTTGTCGCACTTAAATGACCATCAAAAAATTATAATATAACACAACGATAATCCGAATAAACACAAAATGCACTTTTTAAGGTGAAAAAAGCTTTTTTTTTCCTTAACAAGTGAAATTAGCATTTAAAAACATTTTGTATTTACTCAGGTTATTTTTGTGTAAGATTAAAATGTGTTCGCTGATCTGAATCATTTACTTTTTCATATTGACAAGTGCAAAATTATTAGTCTTCTGACAATTAATAGTCAATAGTGTAACCTTTCTGACATTAATCTGAGATCTGGGCTCTGAAAGAGCCACTCCAGATTCTTGAACCAGAAAGGTAATCTTCTTTCTTCATGACGGTCCCAAAGCACCAAAATGAAGTTTGCTGTGCTTGAAGCAGTAAAACAGCCCCACAACTTTATGTTCCCACCACCATAATGTTTAACTCTGGGAAGGACTGAAGGCCTCTCCCTCCCTTCACCAAACAAAAGCAGCATCCCTGTGCCAAAACAGAACTTATCCACACATTTCAAATTTTCAAGGGCAAACCTCAATCTGGCCTTAATGAGCTGCTTTCTGAGCAATGGGATTTTTCTTGGACCATGATGAAGAGTCCTCACACAGTCTCCCTTGTAACACCAAGAGGCCAGTCCAGCAACAATCATCTTGGCAGAGATTCAGGGATTCTTGTTGGCATCTCTGACTATTTTCCTCTCCAGAGTTTTTGAAATCTTGCACTTTTGATCACACCCAGGTTTGTTTCTGTTGTTTCTAACAAAATGTATTCCCTTGTGCTTTGTAATGATGCAATGTACAGCTGTACTACACACTGTTCCCCCTTAAGACTGACCACCCTCTTCTTTCAGAGTCCCAGACTGATTACTTTTTGGCACGATGAGATTACTTCTTACCAAGTATTTAAGAGTAGTAGACATTTCTGCACCAAAGAAGACACTATACAAGCATGGCTCTTCACTGAAATATGCTGAATGTACTTTTTTGAGAACGTACATTTAGTAATAAGTTTGTGACATATGGAATTAATTAAATTAAAATATAATGTGTCATGGGCCCTGCAATAGACTGACGCCCTGTCCAGGGTGTACCCCGCCTCTCGCCCGAAGACAGCTGGGATAGGCTCCAGCACTCCCCGCGACCCTTACGATGACAAGTGGTTAGGAAAATGGATGGATGGATGTGTCATGTTTAAGGAGGTACTAAGCAAATCAGACAAACAAAGGAGCAAGCAACAAGCAAAGCTCTGGCAACAGTCCATGAACAGTCCTGGTGGTTCCACACTTCTACCATCCACAAATATTGAGCCCACTGTGCTCCTGGGAACATGCACACTTTAGAAAATTGTTTTATTCCCATGGCTTGATATATGCCTCACCACAAAATAGTACTGCAGAGGTCTGCAGAGAATTCCTTGCATTTCATGTTGTGGTTTTTATCCTGATATGTAGTGTGAACTGTGGGACCTTACATACACTGAGTCTTTCTAAGCTATGTTGATTTAGTTCAGTTTCCAGTCAGATACTATAGTCACAGCTCAAGAAAAATAAGAGCAAGTGGGATTCACCTGAACACAATTTAGAGAGCCACAGCAAAGAGCACACATGAACAGCCTGTTGGGAACACAGGGGCATGTCCCGGTGGCCATCAACTGTCATTCCGGTGTACATTCATTTATTTGTGGCAGCTCACCACAATATCAAAACTGAGCACCACATAATGATTTTCATTTATTTTAAATTTAAAATAGGTGAGAGATCTTATTTCATTGTAACTCAGTGCCTTGATTAGCTCAACATCCATCACTCTCACTCATTTCTTAACCTTTTACAACAGTTGTGAGGATCAATCATCCTAAGAGATAGGAGTAACTGTGCCATATGTCAACAATCAGAAGATTTAATTAGAGTAAATACAGAGAGTTTAACACAAGATGTAAACCAGTGGCAAATTTCAAATACAGGAAGGCCAGATTATACCCCCCCCACCCCTCCAAAAAACCCCAAATAAACATGTACAAAGTCCATCTAGAAAAACATCCTATGAACATATGAGACCAACTTGCACCAGAGAAGTGGAATCCATGGTTTCTAGACTTCAGTCAATCACTGCAGTAAGTGCAAGAATTAAAACAGACCCTTTAATTTAGCATTACGTTTCTTTGTTCAAATATATATGATCCACCAAAAACAGGGGTCTATGTATGAAAATGGCCATAAATCTAAAAAGGTTCATCTAAGTTCATTCAATCAAGCCCTTAAATTAAAGCTCACAGTCAACACTCTGATTGATTTCAGATCCATTGTGGTGGCGTACAAAACCAAAAGGATGAAATTTTAATTACAGTTCACATATCCATTGATCTAACTACAAGTGACATATATGCCAATAAATAGCCAATGAGGGACACAAAAGACCGGGAGGCTACACAGTTTGCATGCACTAAATGCTCTTACTCATGTAAAAGTACTGTTACGATGGAGAAATTGTACTTAAGCAAAGGTAAAATTACTTATGGAGAAATCCATCGAAATAAAAGTTACAAGTTATTTTGATCTTGAAGTTTTGTGAATGCATACTATAATACATTATCCTCCTTTGAGGACCAGCACTGCAACATGGACAGAACATTTTTTCCCCAGCTTCACTGGAATTTTCTGGTTCTTTGTTGTGTGTGTGTGGTGTTTTGGTTAAAGTATTAATGTACTGGAGTTTTCTGTCCCATTACTTGGGTTTGTGGTTTGACAGCTTGTTGAGACACCTGGCAAAGTATAGTATTAGATGGTACACAACAGCAGGGATTTGAGTTGCTTCAACACTTGTCTATAGCATTTGTATTTAGTGTCTGTATCTGTCAGTTTAACAATATGCAACTTACCTCTGGATGGTGCCATTTAGTTTCTCCACTAAACCATTGGTTTGGGTTTATAAGGTGCACAGAAGCTTCTTGTAATGTCAAATGCACCTAGAATTAAATTTATGCTGAATAGAAGTCAGCATTATTATTTTATTTTATTATATTAAGTGTTGCTCTTTTAAATCCTGTTCTTTGGTCGGTAAGCAGTCTCTGAGGCTTGCCAAGTTTTCTATGCAAAATTCCAAAACATAAATTGTCACCTCCTCTGTAGACTTGCTCCCAGGTGGGTAAGACTCTGCCCGCATGGTGAAGTCAACTATAACACAAATGTACCCCCCTCAGTTACAGTGAGCTTCATTAGGACCATCCTGAAGGTTGAATACACAGCAGAAACAATACAATTCAGAAACAGACTATACAACAGGTAGAATTACATTAACGCTGCATTTAATTTCTATAACTGCTCATACACAGATTGCTTGTTTTGTATAAAATTGTGTGATTTCTGGATTTTGGACTGAGGATTCTTGGATTGTGGGTTTGGATCGTTGGCATCTCTGCTTTGACTGTCTGTGTGTTTTTTTTTTCACTGAAATACCTGATCTACAATATCAACTACTTTGTATTTCTCAGTATCATTTGTTTGCAGCTGAAAGTTGCTTGATGTTCTGTTGAATCACAGTGTTAATAAATTTTCAACCTGTGTGTAATTTGATCATCTTAATTGTCCATACTGTGACTTACACAGGCTTCATCAGCACCAGATTTTCAAGCTTATCTCTAGTAAAATGTTACAATTTGTACCTTTTAATTATTCACAATCTAAAAAGCAATTCATACTTCATTTCATATAAGCACATTGTAGTTGTATGGCTGAGTATGTGACAAATATAATTTAAACTTGAAATTTGATCGTCATCTTCTCCACTCACAACCACGGTCACATATGAGTTGTGTGTTGCCACAGTGAAGATGAACCTTGCTAAATTTTAATAGAAGTGTCGACTGACTCGCCTCGATTTACACAATATAATTGTGAAGCTTCTGCCAAACTGCCCCACGGAGGACACTAACATGATATCTTTGTTGAAATATGGTAGATTTTGAGATCTTGCACTTGCAAAGAAGTAAGTGACGCTTAGAATAAGTTATGTTTAGAAGCATTTATCTGATCTATTTATTTTCTGAAATAACTCATGTGATTGAAAGTCTTGTTTTTGTTTGGCTTTAATTTATTTCTAATGTTGTTATTGTGTTGTTATTCTTTTCATATGGATCTGATTTATGAGGTTGGTTATTTTGAATTACCTGTCTTGGTAAAGTAATTTTTTAAAATCTTATTTAGGTTGTCTACTGTGACCTTACATGATCAAGTTCTTCTAACAGCGTCCTCTGATTTTTCTTTATATGGACAGTCTTTAAAAGGTCTGGTATCTTTGTTAACTGTGCCCTCTCAGCATTGCTGATCTCTGTCGCCTGGTCAGACCACTCCCCCATCACCAACACCATCACCAAGAGAGTGAGCTGAGCTTCCACAAGCTTCTGTTTTATTGCTGACTTTGTCTTTGCCCTCTACAAAAAAAACCCCAACAAAATCCCAGGGCTGCTGCTGCTGCTGCTGCTGGAGAGAACATCTTCCATTCGCCTTTGGGCATCTCCACTGCCCTGTCCATGCCGTCTACGGGAACCAGTGGTGAAACCCACAGCACATATGTTTTCCAGCTTGGGCTACAGCACCTTAAATCAGACTCAGGTCAATGAAGCGTACGGTGAAGAAACTGGAGAC
>JAUBNQ010000016.1:4067445-4078554 GCA_032353495.1 Ctenopoma kingsleyae
TGTGTGTGTGTGTGTGTGTGTGTGTGTGTGTGTGTATCCCACTTCAAATCTCACTGATACACTGATAGTATCTTTTCTGAGAGGGGAGAGTCCCTCCCTCTGCTCCTCTCCTCGGGAGGTGACACACTTCTACATCAAAGCTGAATTGTAGCTTATTAGTGTGGCAGAGTGAGACCGGTGATACGGTTCAAACGCTCCTGCTCACTTTCAATTATACTTTTGGATATAGATTCATATTTATATCTGGGCGAATGTGATCCTCAAAGCAAACAAAGCACTGCACACTCACCCTCCTCTCTCTCTCTCTCCAACGTACTGCAGATTTGAATTAGAGCTCCTGATTTGAGCCAAACAAATTGAATTTTATCACTTCAGACAATTCTTATCCAGTTACACCGGATAAGTCTGATATTCTCACATCAGTCCACGTGGACAAGAACTTGGTTTTAATGGTGACCTCTTTGACAGTTTCCATGACGAAATGAAAGTTGCTAAAAGTTTGGATCTGATGCACCTGATAGCCAGGAAGTACTGTGGAAAACTATCTGTGGCTAAATACAAGTTGATTTCCTGGAAAAGAGCAGAACAGGTAATATGTTCCAGATCCTTGGTAACAGATCATTACAACAGCTTCAACAAAGATATGACTCTGGGTTGCTTGTTGTTATTTCCTCCAAATCTGCCTTAACTGACAGGAATTGCATTCCAGATTTTGGCTTCGAATCCCACAGCTCGGACAGATGTCCATAACTCCCCCTCTGCCACATCTTCCTGTTTGTATCACCCATCCAGATTTCTAATTTGGACAACACAGCAGAGGCTGGGTTGAGCTGAGGTGAGACGAGCAAACACCAACAGTCAGAGCAGAGCCTCTAAGCAAACATAATTCTCTCCAAAGCTGCAATAATCAATATTTTAATATCATGGGTCAAATCTCTGTTGGGAATTTAGTGACAGAGCCACTGAGAGTTATTACCAGACTGCTGTTGCTTTCAGATCTTTGTAGCATTTTAGTGTTAGCTTTTGGTTTTATGGCTCACAACTTACATTTTTTTTAGTCAGTCAGTCTCATCACTCCCATCAAACACATCTCCAGCAGCAGGCAGCGGAAAAAAACTCAAACCAGAGCAAACAGACGTAGAATTAGCACAGTGAGGCATTTAAGAGTTAATGAAACTAAGGGTTGATCTCCACCAACTCCTGAGGGTGTGAGGGGGGAGTGAATATTGGATGTATATTTATCATTGACACAGAACCGCAACTACAAATGAATGCTACTGTTGCAATGTCTAAATACCAACAAGTTTTAATGTTGTCTTTTGTTTGAACAATAATTTTCAAAACCAACACAATGAGACACAAAAGAATGAAAGTAAGAAAAATTTTAAAAATCGAACCTAAAGACAACAGTCTCACATTATTACTTTATAAACTTGTATTGAATGGAGCTTTGTCACTAAAAACAGCTGCCTGTTGCTGCCAAAAACAAGCCTGGTGATAACAGTGGGTGCCAGAAACCGAAAGCAATGAGCTAAAAGAGGCTGAAAAGCACTGATAGGATCCCCACATTAGATGGAAAAATCTCTGAGGGTTTCTGACAACCACCAAATCTTTTTAAAGCCCACACTTTTGATCCACTATTAATCTTAAAATATTAGTGCGTGCAGCTTTAAATTATTTTACTATTTTGTGGTTGCCACTTGGATGAACCTGCCCAGTCTTTTACTCAAAGTTAGTTTCAAATGATTTTCTCCTCTCAGCTGGGCACTGAATCTGAGCATCTCCCGCAGGCAGCGACTGCATCCCTACATACTATATGTTCCTATACTGTCTGTTCTAAAGTATGTTCGCTCAAGTGACGTCTATTCGATTAGGTGTGTGAGCATGTTTTAGAAAGACAGAGAGCATTTTGCATTTACGTGTTGTTTTCATCTGAGGCCAAGTCAACACTGTTTGTTAGTTTTACTGAAACCTCGACAGTGTCTTTCTGTTAATTCCCGAGATGATGCTGCCCTTTGTTTATCCTCCGGGAGAAGCAGCCCTGCGTGTGGCTGTTGTTTCGGCCCTGCAAGGCGTCTGCGTCTGCGTCTGTGTCTGCATGTGTTCCAGTGACAAAACTGTCTTCCCTTGTGGTTCTGTTGTTCAGTGTTGGCCAAGTGGCTGAACAACCTGCAGATGAAGGGGCTGTCTTCATGTCAGCACATACAACCACCTACAGTCTCCAGAGGGGCTCCTTGCATGATTGCCACCAGCGTTACTGTGTTCCCTTTGATGAAAAAGCTTTGTTGCCTGAGAGCAGTTTGCTACTTCTGCTACTCCTTCTTCTTCTTTTTTTTTTTTTTTTTTTTTTAGGAATATCTTGATTCAAACAGGGAAGCAGATTTAGTTGGAGCACATATGTGGCTTTTGTAGAACTGGATTATTTTGGAAAAGCTGATTTTTTTTTTTTTTTTTTTGGGAAGTGGTAAATCATGAATTAAAGATGAAGCTTGGGTTTTGCAATTGCAGTGCAGTGCTTGCGCTGAATAACAAAAAGCTGGATCACTTCAAATTTCTACACATGCCATTCACATCACATCACCGCTGCATTTTACCAAAGCAAAACTTACTTTAGTGCTTTTTTTATACTGTTGAGCCTCCAACCCCCTCAAAATCCCTCATCTGGTGTAAATAGAACAATAGGTCCAATTTATATCATGAAAAACAAACTTCCCACCAGTTGCCAGTGTCCCTGCTGTTGTCATGGCAACCACAGCCAGCGGTGCACCAATCTCCTCTAAGGATGGAGAGGGACACAGACGAAAAAAAAACACCCAATAAACAATTTGCCATCACCTGGCTAATTAAAGACACAAACAAGACTAAAATTAAAAAAGGTGTTCTCATATATCACCACTTCCAGCTGTGTTCCCCACATCTCCAGATCTTCATGCATCTCTGAAAAGCACAACCAGAGAGTCATCTTAACATAATGCGTCATCAGAGGACGCATGTGGAAGAATATTTCATGGATAATTGAGCTGGTGTGATGCTGGGCATCGCACCATTGTCTGGGGAGAGATAGGCGAAGGGCTCTGGAGGAGAACAATCACAGAGGCTTAACAAGCTCTCACTGGCTTCTCACATCAGCGTAATTAAACCAAGTTGGTGGAACAGGCAGCTCCTCTGATGCATCCAGGAAAATACAACAGCATCTTTTCACAGGGCAGCAATTTGATTTCCAAATTCTGGGGCATGCTCTTTTTCAAATGGCATTAAGATTGATCAGAGTTGGTAAGAGACATGAGACATTAAATACCAATGTGAAAACCGTCTTTGTTCTTCTTTCATCTACCCAAAAATACACATCAGATTGATAAAATAATTTGGGTCATAAGTGCTGATTCATCACGCTTAAGTACGAGAAGCAAAGGGGACGAACAGTATTACCATATTAATCTAAAAGAAATACTATTTCCTGCCTGTGTATTTTGTATATCAACATAGCAAATTGTTTCCAATGAAAGAACTAATTATTATTATCAACAGAATTTGAATTTTTATGTAAATTGGTGCATTATTAATGCTTGTTAAAGCCACTTATAATAGGTTTGTTTCCTTGATAGAAACATGGTGCTTCATAATAAATACTGTGTTGTCTTTAAGGAGATTATTAACTTGAAATAAAACAGATTATTTGTTCTTTGTTTATTTAATCCAGTAAATATGTAAAAATGAAGTACTTTTTTCACCCCCGAGTAATGTCTGCAGGTGTTCCTCTCAGGCTGCACAGAGCTCTGCAATCTTCATTTAAAATATAGAGCAGTCTGTGTGTAGCTTCATAAGTGAATTTTGTGGCATAAAAACTCATCATGCTTTACATGTTAAGAGGCGCTGACCCTACATTATTACAGTCTCTACTCTCTCATGATACCGGTTGTTTCTGTATTTGTTAGGCTGTTCTACCTCTGCCTCCGGCCTTACGCCATACATTCAACAGATGTCCTCAAATGTTCCCTCCTTTCTTATAGTCACTTTACTTTCCCCACCTACTCATACACCTGCTCCCAATTTCCTCATCAGTTCTCTGTCAGATTCAGTCATGTTTCTCATGTCACCGTGGAGCTGTATCGTACACACCCACTTGTTACCTCTTTTGACTGCATTGTTTCAGATGTCATGCTGTTGTTGGACCTTTTTGTTTGCCTGTTAGCATCACCTGTGTCTGCCTTCGTGCCTGTCTGCTCACCTGCTCTTCGTCAACAGGCTTGTTCTAGATAAACTGTGCCTCCCTCGGAAAATGGACAAGAGCAGGAAAAGAGAAGATAGAGAAAGAAAAAAAGTTACCAGCAGCTTTTTCTACAAGCTTGTACAGGAAGTCACAGAAACACTCACGTTAGGTCAACTTTTCAGTTTGCTGTGTACTGTTTACTCATTGCTTGCCCGGACTTCTTTGCTTGGCTTGTCCCACTAAAGAAATTCAAGTAGTCAAAATACATGCGGAGGAGAAAGAAATCCAAGACAAAACTGTTTTCAAGTAGACTCAGATATTTAGACTACTTGATATCACAAGTCTAACTTATGCAGTGTAATTTCTGAGGACCCCTCAGAAATAAAAATCTGTCTCAACATATTCTTTCAACTATAGAGTGATTATATCGGCTTCATCAGATGTACAGGATGAGCCTACACAATGTGTGACAAAGTGAACAATTAAAGACAATATACTATTGTTGGGCATTTGAAATGTGGGACAGACAGCTGACAAAGCAGAATGGAAGACAATAAAATATAGAGCAAACAAGAAAAGCACTAGGAAATGAAGACAAAAACACATGTCAGAGGACTGATTTTGACAAAGCCAAAAAATACGTCTTTGAATACATGAGAAGAACAATAATCACATTCATGAATTATGAAATTCTAAGAAAATCTGTTGGTTCACTTCATTTAGTCCTTAGGGAAAGAAGAATGTCAGACATTACAGCAACATGGATATTGTTGATAGGCTGTGTTAGCTTATGTTACAGAGCGGATCCACTGACATTAACAGATCTTCTGACTTTAGATACCCTGAAAAGTCCGGCCGTCTGTGGAGTCCAGGTCACAGTGATGAATGATTAGAGGAGAAATGCTTGTTTTTAATGTCTCTTTAATATCTCTGAGCTTTGGGAGGGAATCAATGCCAATCCCCTGATTTGCCTACAAAGATATGCTTCCACTGGATTCCTCCAGTTCTGTCCCTTAGGATTTGTAATTTCTGTGATGTATAATTTGTTATTTCTTTCTGGACCAGATTATTTATTTCCTACAGCCTGTGTGTCGACTGAGACCAAAAGTTGGCTCTGGCTGAAATGTTCGTGCTCTTTGTCCATCAGCAGTCAGTCATATTCATGTACCTCTGTGTTTCCCTCGCGATGTGATTTTCACTGACAAATCTTTTGCCTGGCAGGTGTAAAAATAAATGGAAGGTTGATTAGACTCGTTCAAAGCATTCCAGTTTTCCACAGCTCTTAATGAAAGACTGCAGGATTTCACCTGCAACTATACAAATAATACAGACAACTGCATTCATCAGTGGGGTCAGCGGTGCTCTCTGCTGCAGTGTTAAACATTTCACTTCACTTCACTACCTACTGTGATTAATATTTGCTGGTAGCCATGGTTAAAACAACAATATAAATTTCTGAAGAAAAATGATCTGACTGTGATGACGCTGTTGAAATACTCCTGCTCATAATCAACATTGGGTTAAAGGGTCAGGTCACTGAAATTCCAGTGAAAATACCTTTAAATTTCAGTGTTACTGTAAAAAAAACAAAACAAAAAAAGACAAAAAAAAATATAAGACATCTATTGGGTAGGTTGTAAAAATTAACATAGGAAAACTTGACATTTTGGGAAACACATACACTTTCTTGTCAAGAGTTAGTTGAGGAGATTGCTGTATCACTCATGTCTGTCTGATAAAGTCAGGAAACAGTTAGCTTAGCTTAGCACAGGGGCAAGAAACAGGGCAAACAGCTAGCCTGGCTTTGTACAACGGTAAAGCTCAAACCAGCACGTCGTAAACCCACCCAGTGACACAATAAATCTTGTTTTGCTCAGAGTAGTAATTTTCTGTAGTCCTGTCTTAAATATGAGGTTGCCTGGCAGGCAGCGGAGATTCCAGGAAGCCACTGCCCCCAGCCAAGAATTATGATCTGTATGAAATGACTCCCTGTTTGTAATACACTTTGGTGGACTACGTTTACATTTTATTTGAGTATCTGAATTCTGAGTGTGTAAATCCACTATTTAATGCTCTCAATTCCCCTGTGGAATGAATAAATGTTCACATACAGAGTGGCATGTCCCACAGTCCAATGTGCTGAGGTTTATATACCCCCATAAAACTACAACTCGACTACTGTAGGTGCTTTCATGCGAGCTGTTAAATTGTGGCCTCTTCAGCTTTATATTAACCATAACGGTGTGAGAATGGTATCAATCATCTCCTCTAACTCTTTCTAATCTAGAAAGTGAATAAGCCTGAAGTTGTTTTCCAAATGCCGAACCTTTTCTTTAAACATTCCTTTAAAGGTGACATGCTGATAGATGGCATTTGCTCAACTACGTGACCAAAGTATTTCCCAAGCTTTTATTTGAAATTGTATAGATTTCTGCATACCTCACTCTCAGTCTCACTGGGACTAAAATGACCTAACATTAACCTAACATGTATCTAAAACAGCACAGGCAGTTACCTTAGCCTGTAAAGATTACAATCCACTTTATCTCTTCCGATTATTTCTACAAATGAAAGGTCCAAATATTTTCCAATTTATGAACAGCTGGAATGAATAGTCAACTTGTAACTGATCTGCACACGCTGCAGATCACCCAGAATAACTTAGTGAAGGCTCGCTTTTTTGTCAGTCAGTCAATAATAATGTACTGGATTGAGGTAAGGGTGACTTTCTCCTTCTCTGGATTCAAAAGGGAAGCTCTTGGACGCTCACTACCTGAGAAACTCAATTTTCACTTTAAAAGGCAGACTGATCTGCCACCCTCTCGCATCGCCCTTCTCTCTCCGGCTCCTTTTCTTTTCTGCTCTCCTTCTGTGTCCACTGAGTTGTTCCCCCAGCCTGGAAGGCTGAAGGACGATTACACAAATCTGTCACCCAGGAAATCCCGACACTTTATTTCCTCTCAGACAAAGAGCCAGTGATGGGTGATGAGTTTGTAGCTGCCGGGGGATTTGACAGACTCTGGGGGAATAATAAAGCAATTTCAGCCTGCCAGAAAAGTCGGAGGAAGGAGAAGGAAAAACTCACACGAGGAAGATATAAATCACTCGTGTGATGGCTAAAGCTTTTTGTTGGAGAAATGAGACAGTTAAATTGTACAGTGAGATGAGTGGCTTGACCAGTGGTGTAGGAATTACACAGTGGCCAAATAAAGATGAATCGTAAAGGACGAGAACTCAGATATTAAGGTTTTATGAGAGGAGTTGGTTAGGGTACGTCTTTAACAACCTGTACTGGTATTATTTTTATGTCCACCTACTAATACACAGAATATAAATATAATTACGCTAATATAATAGATTTGGTTGTTCCTGCAATGTACAAAACATTTATTTTCTATAGTATAATATTTGCATGCACACAGTACATACAAACATTTATTTAATATTTTATACTATATACATTATTGATTTGTAGTTCAATAGTCTTCTGGACCTACTGACACACTATGTGTTATAAAAAACAAAAATTATACAAAAATTATTTTACATTAGTCAGACATCAGCAGAGATTAAATAATTTATGGATATTTTTTACTTCCCATCATGAGCTCATGAAAAATAATATAGTCTATATTGAATAGATATGTATACTCTATATCAAATCAACTAAGGGTATACACCCAAACACCCAAATCAAACAATGAAAACACATTAAATAGGTACTATATTAAATATAGCATATTTTAAGTATATTACATAGAAAATACATTCCCATCCATCCATTATCTTAAACCAGCTGTCATCAGGCGAGAGGTACCCTGGACAGGTCACCAGTCTATCGCAGGGCCAACATATAGAGACAAACAACCATGCATGCTCACATTCACACCTACGCATGTCATTGGATGGAGAGAGGAAGCTGGAGTACCCAGAGAAAACCCACGCAGACACACAGAAAGGCACTCGGCCGACCCGGGGATCAAACCCAGATCCTTCCAGCTGTGAGGCGACAGTGCTAACCACTACACCACTGTGCTGCACAGAAAATACAGTCATGATCATATATACATACTAAAAATCAAACATTAAGGAAGCAAAAAATATAAAAGTATTTAACAATAATTAATAATATGAAAAGCACCTCATTATTACTAAGTTACTGCTCTCCCATATAGTTCAGATACACTATATTGCCATAAGTATTGGGACACCCCTTGACGTCAAAGCAATATCTATAACAGGGGTCACCAACTGGTGGACCGCGGTCCGGATCCGGACCCAGACTCTGTCCTGTCTGGATCTAGTGCCGGGGCTGGCTTGTCATTAAGTTTTAGTCCATTTTAGCGGAGATTATATTTTGACCGACGACTCTTTTCTGATCGCTACTCAGCTAAAAGATCATGCTATCTGTCTCTGATTGGCCAGTGGTCGCAGCACTTCACGTGCATTTGTGGTTTCAGTTTGGTCAGGTTTAAGCATGAGGACTGAGATTGGTCGAGGTGAGGGCAAGAATCAGCCAATCACAGGCAGAGTAGGGCGGGCCTTCAATGAACAGAGAGACGGAAAGTAAACAGCGACTGCACCGAGGTGTTTATCTTCATCCTTCATACTTCAGCCGCTGTGTCTCCTCTGCTCTGAGATCTGCTCTCACTGGTTAAAAGTGGGAACGTGAAACATCACGATGTAACTAAACACAGAATCACATCTGAAAAAAGTTACCCGCTAAATTTGACGGCTAGGTTACAGAAAATAAGTGATCTTAAAGTAAACTACGATCAATCAACAAGGATTTTAACACATACGTTTACTGACCAACAACAAGCTAACGAGTGCTCCCCCACAATAAAACATCCAGTGATGGAGTGAGAAGACATGTATAAGTCTCCACAGTCTGAGGTGTAGAGAAGTCCATTGATGTGTCTGACTGTGCTCAGCTTTTTTCTTATTTATTTTATTTATTATTGTATGTAGTCTCCAGAGTTGCATTGGAATATTGTTAAAATGGCATTGAATTATAGCTTAATGACAAGTTACTTCTCTTTCTATATGAATATAAATGAATATTAATGTATAACTACATAATAATACAATTTAAACATGATCATGTTGCGGACCCGGACATGAGGAAATGTTCTCTATCCGGACCTCCTTAAATAATACTTGAAAACCCCTGGTCTATAAGGACATGGATGAGAGGGTACATGTGTAGAGGAACTTGACTGGCCTGCACAGAACCCTGACCTCAGCCTGATAGAACACCTCTGGGATGAATTAGAGCAAAGACTTGATCCAGGCCTTGTTGACAGCCTTCCAGAAGAGTTGAAGCCATTAAAGTTAATGTGTGTGTAAAGGCAAGTGTCCCAGTACTTTTGGCAATATAGTGTATGTTGTGCATTGCTTGGATGAATAAAACAACTGGATCATTATGTATTTTTGCAGTTGGGACACTGAACAACAGCATTAGTGAAATAACATCTCTATCTACATAACAAAATTTGGGGCGATTATTATATATCACTGTAAACCAAACAAAACAAGATATCTCATTACAGTGCAGCTGTCACCACAGTACAGCTCTCTGCTGTAGGGAGCATCCAGCAACTTCCTCACTTATTGTAAATCCATAGATACAGAGGTTTTTCAAAGACTCAGACTCACATCGATATTTCACAATGACAGCAGCAACCACTATCCGCCGCCCCTAAACTTTTCATGGCTTTTTTTTCTGACAAGCCATCCATCATTAACTGTCACGTCATGAAGTTGCAACATAAGAAAAGATGTGTTTTGTTCTGGCTTATCAATCGATGTTACAGAAATTTCATCTTAAAGTGCCCAAATTACCTTCTGTATGTGGGGTCATGTGGTGACAGCAGGCTTGTTTGATTACAGAATTTGCCTGCTCTTTATTATGGTAATCGGCGGCTTTCAAAAACAGCACCTTGTAACCTTTGCATTGCAAGTGCATTAAATTCTTTGAAGATGCTACTTTAATGGCAAAGCAGACAGCATAATCAACTGCGGGTTGACATTTAAAACATGAAAATTGCAAATTGGAGCGTTGTGAGTGTACGTCCACTGGGCAAGTGATGGAAGTGGTGTTTTGTGGTGGCGGATGGAGTCAGCATCTGCTGAGAAATGATCTTAAGCTGCATCCTGGAGGTAGGATGCTTAAAGTGGCTGTCCCTTTTTTTTTTTAGGGCACTTTGGATTTATTTGACAGTTCACAGGAGTGAGAGACAAGAATTGGAGAGAGAATACAGACAGTTCAACCTCTTCTCATAACAATTTCAAGTGATGCAGCTTCATGGATTAAGAGTGGACTGTGTCCTGATTTCTATGCAATGCAGGTTTGTACTTACAAATTGAAGGACTTAAGGGGATAGATTTAGTTTGATTAAGAGTGGCGCAGTAAGTAATACACACACATACACACATAAACAAACCCAACCTACAATCCCCTTCACACACATAGTCTCGTTCTTAAGATTCCACTCTGCTGCACATCACCACACAGTGCTGTGCTCTGGTTCAACATCTCCCTCTGTGGGGAACGAGGGAGGCTGCTTCAGCCCAGCCAATCATTGGAAACTCATTATTACAGTACTAAGTGATGGATCATTTCCAAATGATCTCCATGTACACCTCAACAATTAAGCCACCAGCAAGGCAATTACAGATCGGCAATATAGCAGTGGGACACTGATATATTGCCGGGCTTTAACCTTTGGGCTGGCGGACAGATTACACTTATTAAGCCACAGCATTATTGGACCAATAAAAATCGTGCAGCCATATCAGTCCACATAACTGCAGAGTGGACATTCCTCATGCTGGAGGACTGTGCCTGTAAAGATGCTGCTATTTGAGAGGAGAGCAGAGAAAAGAAAAGGAGAAGC
>JAUBNQ010000016.1:4088746-4099218 GCA_032353495.1 Ctenopoma kingsleyae
TAGCGCATTTTGAGGAAAATTAGCGTACACACACAATTTACATTCTGACGTGGCTCAGACAATCTGCTTCAATAACACATTATCATAGACTGTGCATATTATAGTCTATAATGCAGTTTTTACATACAGAACGATTGTAAAAACCACCTCTGGGCAGAACAGTGCCTCCAGCCCTCTGCCTGTGTGCAGGATGTGTCTCTCTGCGCTCAAACCACTCATCGTTTACATCTTGCTTCATCACGTGTTACATCGTGCGTTGATTGGCTGTTAAGGGACACGACTGCGCACAAACAAGCTAATTGTGTCTGTGCAGGATGAAAAAAACAAATCTGTATTACTTATCATACATTATGGGATTTTTGATCGTACATCGTACAGATGGTAAAATTTTCATACAAATACGATAATTCTCGTATGTCTGGCAACACTGAGTCCCTTACACTAATTGTTATTGATGATATGTTATTAATGAATGCATTACTGCCCAAAACCTCCTCTGTTTTGGTTCCTTTGACCTTTCTGGTCCCCTCAAAGGTCAAGACACCTTGCTATTGGTCAATTTATCAAACTTTAACTCTCTATAGGTTAATTATAATAATTATTTTCCTTTATCAAACCTATTGAAGCTGTGCCACTAGAATGAACTAACTTTATCATTAAATGTCATTTTCAATCACTGTGTGTCCAAATCTTTCTGCAAATTAAAGTGGAAACTGGGAAATTTGACCTAAGGATTCATCTTCTACTGACCACAAATTACTCAATATAATGGTAACACTGCCACAACTAATAACACAAACTTTGTACAATAACAATGTTAAAAAACAATCCACCCCCTCATGTCAGTTACATTACCATTATGCTCACAGATTTTGTAAGAAGCCACTAAAAGATAAAGGAAGGGTATTTTTTATTATCGTCTTTGAACATACACTATGTAATTAGTTTGGATCTAAGGCAGTCCCTCTGTGATGAATAGGTCTGACATCAGCAAGTCATAAGTATTAAGCAGGGTGAGTCTCATTTCAGGGCAGAGCCTTCTCTTATCCCACTTGTTCATTAGGCTTTTCTGGATCATTTATCCTAGATCTGTTTTGCATAGTTAATGATATTAGGTCTTGTAGCACATAAAATCTTCTAATTGACTTGGCTACATTTTTTTTCTGTAATGTGCTTCTGAGTTTATAATTAGCTTTTCTTTGGACTGATTTTTTTTTTCAGTGAACTCTCAGTTGTTTGTGATAAACAACAACCAGAGAAACACCCAGATGTCTGTTTTATATCTTTCCACTTTGCCATTGATTTATCGCTCAGTGAAGCATTAGAGTCTAATACTGAGCTCTTCTTGTTTACCGAGTGACAATCTCCTCACTAAAGACTCTTTAACAGCTATCAAAGATAAAATATCTGCTCACTGCTAAATGATATATGAAGGTCAGATGCTTACAGGTTAGCTTTAGTGAGAGTTTATGAGATTACTTTGGGCCCTAGTGGCTGACGAAGTTACAGTGTAAAGTGTTTCTGTGTCACAAAGGTCAGGCGTTGTTTAGAACAGCAGCGGCATATGCATCTCAGTTTAATTGATTTCCACGGTTATCCAAATAACACTCAGCTAAACATAACCCTAGGTAGTTACAAAGAGACAAACAGCGAAAAAACAAACTGAACAATAATCGAGGAGCTAAAATGTGCTTCCTGACTAACTGTGAATCAAAATTTACATAGTAGATAAAATAAAATACTGTGTTAACACTCAACACAATTGACATAAAGAGATGTTAATTAATCAGTGCCCAATGATTAGTTCCTCGATGGGGAAGTTACTTTGAACAAGATACTCATTATTTCTTGAGAAAGGCAGCTTGTATCTCACTCAGAATTAAAGCCTAACTGCTAGCAGCTGGCAAACCGTTGTCTACACAACCAGCAGTTATGAAGCACCCTCAACATCCATTTGGAACTGTGTTGTTGGTATATTCACTGGGTCTTTAGCTGTTTATCTAGTTGTTTTGCACTATGTCACTGGTTTATCAGAGCTGTTGTGCTGAAAACAGCTGCTAAAGACAATGCTGATGAGAACCATGAGCAGTGTTGCCAGATATTAAATGTTGAAGTATCGTACCAGCAGCTTAAAATTAGCGCATTTTGAGGAAAATTAACGTACACACACAATTTACATTCTGACGTGGCTCAGACAATCTGCTTCAATAACAAATTATCATAGACTGTGCATATTATAGTCTATAACGCGATTTTTACCTACAGAACAGTTGTAAAAACCACCTCTGGGCAGAACAGTCCCTCCAGCTCTCTACCTGTGTGCAGGATGTGTCCCTTTGCACTCAGACCGTTTACGTCATTGTGTTACATCGTGCGTTGATTGGCTGTTAAGGGACGCAATTGCGCATAAACAAGCTAAGTGTGTCTGTGCAGGATGAAAAAACAGATCTGTACCTTGTCGTGCTGATGACAACATAGCCATAAAGTAAAGCTGCTCAAACGGCCAAGGTTTTGAGGTTTGCACAGGGGAAATTTATTTTTCTTTTTATTTCTGTATTATCATGGAGGTGATTTATTCAAGTGTTTTGAAAATTCTCATAATTGCCTCAAGCTAAGTTTATGTGGTTATTAACTGTATACAGTAATAATATCTGGTAATATCTGAAGTGATTATATATTTTTACTACTAGTCCTGCTACTATGGAAGCTGAAGAAAAGGCCAGTTTTCTCTCATATAGTATTTTTGTGTGAACATCTTAGTTAAAGTGGGACAAAAGCATGTATTAAAGGACTACAAAATGTATTTTATTTTATGTAGCATTCCAGCCTGTTAGCATATTAAGTGAAGTTTGGTGTGTGAACATACTTACTGTAAGGCTCACAAGTTGTGTTTGTGTGTGTGAGGACGTGTTATTTTAAATATTATAGTGCATCAACATCATGCTAGGCACCGGCAGAAACAATTATTAAAGAGAAATACTTAATAGAGTGTGAATGTGAATTTTTATAAGCTTGTTGTTATAGCTTCTACTTTCATTAAATGCCTACTCAGTGGTTACTGCAATTTCACTTTTAGTTTTAAGGCTATTTTTATGAGGTACATATTAAATACAGCACACACTGTATATTTCCAATATATTCAGTTTATATTGAAAATTTAGAAATCACACTCGAAACCAAACAATGGGAAATTGTGTACACAGAGCGTGACAGCACAGAAAGGATGAAATTGCTTTTAGGGGCCTGGCAGGGAGACTTAGACTGAGGAAGGAAAGAAAGGGAGGAAAAGAGAACGACAAGTGAAGACAGTGAAAAAGAAATAAGATAAATATAGGGAAAAAGACACACATGACAGTAAATTGGTGAGTGAGAGCGTGAGTGTGTGTGTTTTCCCCACCGAGGCTCGGCATCAGGCAGCCCGAGCCACTTGACGGATGGAGCTTTTAATTGACTCCATCGACGTGGGACGAACGTCGGCCAATCATCAGAAGAGCTGATGCAAAACAACGGAGGGCTTTTGTTTCTAACAGAAGGGCCTCCATTAGACCAGATAATAGACCAAGCTGTTGATATTTCTCTACCCTCTATCGTGTCTGCTGAACGTAGACACAGCATCGCTCACACCCATCCAGATGTTTTTAAATTGGCTCGCCTATCATTCCTCTTGATGTATCTCCTGCCACAGTGCTTTATTTAAGTTTGTGCCATTTTTCTCATGCATTTCTTGTCATTTACCCAGCGAGCATCAACATCAATACAGTGAATTTAACACCACAATACTTCAACATCCTCTACTCATTTAAAGCACATAATTCACTTTAAAGAGAAGAAGAAGATTACTATTTATAGTAATCTATCTTTCTCTTTGAAAAATCAAAGCAATCCTGCACATTCTTTATTTCCTGTACCTGCAGAAAGACCTTTATTTGAAAGAGGTTGTTGACAGAGATGAGCTATTATTTAGATTTTTACCTGCTTTGACTAAAATTATTTGACCATACTGTAGTTAGAACCCTTGATGATCAGATCCCATTGGCTGTGTCAATTTGTTACTTAGCAAGGGTCAAATCAGAGCCACATAACATTTCTTTTTCTCCAAAGACATTTAAAGGTTTTCAAAAACCATCAACACATAAATCAAACATATGATTACACAGTGTCCAATATGAAATATAAATCATTACAGCATTCATAAAAGTAGTTGCTTGCATTGACTACATTATCATCACCAGCTTTACTGGGATTATTTCAGTATCTTTCAGCACATTGTTTTGGTTTTATGGCCCATGTCACTGTTTTCATTTACTTTCAATCTCATTTCCCTCGTTCCCAAACAGAGCAGGTAGATAAACATGAGTCGCCACACCTGCTTTATAAGGTGACTGATGACGATGTTATAGCTTGTTGCACTGCCCCCAGGTGGCCTAAACGTTATTTTATTTTTAAGGCTATTTCCCATTATACAGGATGCAGATTTTCATCCAGTCAAGTACAAGTATTGTCTGAGTTGGCAAAATGTGAAAACTGTATGATTCAAAACTACAGTGGTGTCCATGTTTAATATTCAGCTATATATTTAACTATTAACCAATTCATCAACTGAACAGAAATTTCATGTACCACCATCATCTTTCCATTTGTAAAGAGATGTGTTTGTGTGTCCACATTTCTTACACAAGGACATATAACCATATAATTCCCCTCTGAAGTCAAGGTTTACAAAACAGATGACTGAAACTCCGGCTCGTTTGTTTTAGTTTGTTTACTTAGTTTTTTTTTGTCCTAGTCTGACCTCTTTTTCTTTTTATAACCTGTAGTCCAATTTCGAAGTACCTAGGCCTTTAACAATCCTATTTCATTGGTAATGTCGGCTGAGGTCAGAGGAAAACTAGCGGCAATTTACAATTTTTCCAGAGGTCTGAACATTGAGTTTTAAAGTGTCATCACAGTAATTCACTGATACTTTTTTTTATTAGATCTAGTGGCTCCAAGTACACCTGGCTTCACATCAGTAGACCTCTCTGTTTGCACCATCTGACTTCCATACTGTACCACATGCTGTTGAATAATGTTAGATGATGTTTTAATGTTGAATTGTCAGGATAGACAATTTTTCCAATATAATTATGTTTAAATATAATTTAGAAAATATTAATAAATTAAGTAATATGACACATATTGCAATAAAATTCAAATGAGCAGTGAATAACCTTGTAGGATAAAGGATGTTATGGTTGTTATGCCTGGAGTTGACAACATATGATTACATCGTATTAATCATAAACATTGCATCATTCGACAACAAAAATAATCTATAGTACTTTACTGTTACTTTACTGAACCACAATGTGCATACAGTCTTTACCTCTAACAGGTTGTTAGTCATATTGACAGATTCTGCTGCAGAGCTTCTCGGTGCTCGTGTATTATTTTACAGGCACTGTGTAATGAATAATGAATTCATAGAGCAGAGTTTTAGCATGATGGAAATCACATGAGGATTCTTCCTGCGGCATTTCAGTACTAATTTTCATGTTATTTTACGATTACAGGAATTTCAAAGTCTTACTACCCTGATCAATCACCGCAACACATTTAGGAAAGACAGAGAAACGTGTGACATTTAAATCCATGTTAGAAAAAAACAACAACAAAAACATAAGTGTTTTGAGGAAAAATTACCAAAGGAATAAAGAAAATTATTCTGTTAACTATATGCAGAGTGAATCATAGGATACAGAAAAAAAGATGTTCAGCATCAATTAAGAGGCTGCTAGTGCGAAGTGACAGCGCATTGAAGTCTGTCCAGAAACATCCAGCGCTTCTCTTCCTTAGCACAGACTGGATTTCAGAAACTCACTGTCTTTATTATTCCCCAGTAAGATGTGTTCAGTTATTGTTAGCTACAAAAAGGACGAATAAGGACATCATTTTAGCAATAACAATGCCTGTGAAATTTAAAGACTTTGCTGCTTAGTGTACAGTCTGTGTAGAAATTGAGAAAAATAAAAAAGCATACAGTGTTTAAGCCTGGCATGTCAGAGAAAGGCTCAGACTGACTGGCACTGCCTCTTCATTAGTCGTATCATCTGAATTAAATGAAGTGGTTACTGCTCTAAATGTCTTATGACAACAATGGTAAACTGCAGTAAACCTATGTCTGACAAGTAAAGCTGAAGACATCAGATATTATCTAAACTAAGCCTGAGGATCAATGTTGATTTTGATCAATACAGCATCACAGGCCAATTAGCCTGCACCGAAAGCACTGGGTATGTTAAGTCTTCTGTTTGATGCAATTTACATCCTGCATGTCCAAACACTGAGGTGAGCCATTTAGTTATTGATGATGTTATCATAGATATAGTATAGATATAGTTAAGGGTTTCTGATTCATACAGTACAGTATCTCCTAGTGATAACTGTCAGACCAAACCAAACTGACACCAAAATTCTGAAAACATGAAGATATTTGTTTCCTGTTGTACCCAGAGCACCCAAGTAGTTGTCATAGTTTCTTAAGAATGCGTTTTCTCAAGCACTGATGAGGTTAGCAGGACGTAGTGCAATCTAACCTGCAATCTGTTAAATGCAAAGAGAAGCATGAAGGTAATACTAACTAGTCAACCAACATGTCGGTGGTGCAGATGCAACAACAGGTCCACTGGAGCGCTGTTACTTGTAGAACATAAAAACTCTCCAAAGGTCTTGAATGGAGATATTTTGCATTTGACTCCAATGATCAGGGACTAAAAACCAGGTATGCAAATCCCAATCTGTGCAAAGAGTGGCAAGGTGAGAGTTTCAGTTGTTCATTTTACATGAAATGCAACTGCTCGTGTTTGTGAACTGCGACGCAGCTGATTGCCAAAAAGATGCTGCTCTTGAGGTTACTAGCTTTTTGCAGTTAGCCTCTCCTTTGGAGCTGTATGTTTCCAGTGTGCAGTTCCTGGCCCTACCACTCTGCCCAGTGTTTTGTCTGCTGTTTGTTGTTCTTTTGTTGTAGTTTTTCCACCTGTGAGTGCAGGAGCCTTCATGGCTTTCTTTGACCTATACCTGATAATTGAGATCAGGATCAGGCTCACACCTCAGCTGTTTTACATTGAACTGTTTTTTTTTTTTTCATATTTCAGGTGGCTGGACACAGTAGAAACGCTATGCCACCGTAAAATATTTGATTGTTTTCTTATATTTTGCATCAACGTTTTGTTTTAAATAAGAGTGATGCTATTTTTGTTACTTGAAAGCCCCATCCCACTCTTGTTGCTGGAATAGAATAAAAGTGTTCATGTTGGAAGACATTAATTAGTTTTTGTCTTTGGTGTGTTATCAAAGGTAGTAGTGAGAATCACAGCGTTTCAGTGGCACTGGTACTGGTTACCACATTTCTGTTATTATGACATCCTCAGTCCTAACACTATCATGCTGAGCTGTTAACTAGCTGCAGCGTATCGAGGGCATGAAAATTACCTGTGCAGAAAGCTACACTGAAACCAAGTTTTTAAAATTTCTCTCCCTAGGAAAAACAGTATCTGTAGTGAGCTTAGACACTGTTTTTCAGCACATTTTCTAGGTAATAGTCGTTAGATGTTGTTGTGTGGTTAATAGTTAATTTAAAGCTTGTAAGCAAGAGACATTAGACCCCTAACAACGAAGAGCATTAATAGAAGTGATGCTCCGTAAAAGGACATTAATCCTGCCCATTTTTAGAGGACAAATGAGCACAGAGAGGTTGTAGTGACAGGAAATTTTATCTTTTAAGGGGGTTACTATTGCACGGATGCTGCACTCAGAGTCAAATCCTGCATACCATTTTTCAAATTTTACGCGACATGTTATTTGTTTTGTGCACAGAAACGACTTTTTATTGATTTTATGTGCGCTAATAAATTTCGTAAACAAATGCACTTGAAGTGTTTTGACATTGCCTGGTCATGGGAAATGTAATTTTAGAATTAACACAGTAGAGAACAGAGGAGAGCAGAGGGAACATTTAAGCCGGCATTATGCAATCAGACTCACACAAGAGATGGTGCACAGTCAAGGAATTAGTCCCTCAAATTTATTTATTCATTTCCTTCAAAGAGGCAATTTAATGCATGACTTAATCCATCTTTGTGATGTCGCTGAAATGCTTGCTGCTCTGCGTGACACGAGTTCCATATTTGGGCCACAGATAAATACCCAGAGCCAGAAATATTGGGTAGCTGCAAAGCAGACAAGAGGAGTAGCAGCGGGAGGGGCAGGAGGAGGGTCGCAGATGCTAAGCCTGGCAATCTCGCTTTCAATCTGTGGTCATATATTGGCCACTTTGAAGAAAGACACATTTTACTCGCACATGACCCATGTGTGAGTGAAAATATAAGTGAGTTTGAAACTTGGCGGAGAAAGGGGAGAGAGATTTTCTTGTGGGTGCTCATGCTGCACTGATCCACTGAAGGGGTCTGATAGGCCAGACGGGCCAATCAGACTGCCAAAATCAGAGGAATGTTCATAGCTTATCAGGCCCTGTTGTCGTCGGGCCCAGTGGCATGGCCTGCTGTGAGCTGACTGTAATAGGCTACTATAGGACAACTTAGCTGGAAGGAGATTAGCTTGTTGTGGCGCCTGCTGAGAGGAAAAAGAAACTCGGTTCACACAGATTGTAATGTGAACTGGTGAGTCGAGCATCTGTGGGGTATTACATGAAGGTTAAATAAAAAACGGCACATACACTGTAGCCATCCTCCTCAGAACAGTGGCAGAAATCATGTTATTGTATTTCTGCATGCATGCAAATAGGATTACTTAAATCTGATAACAAATATGCAGCTAATAATTTCAGTTGGACCAGCATTAGGAAAATTACAGCACACAATAATACAAAAAAACTTCATCTCACTATTTCTCATAATCATCATAAATACATTTTTACAATTACTGTGTTCATGCAGATGATGATGAGGCGATGATGACGATAATGATGATGACTGTGATTGCGGTGACAAAATATTTCAGTCTCACGCTGGCTCATCAACAAGATCATTTAATCGTCCTCCTCCTCCAGTATATGTGGGCCACGCTAAAAAAACAAAAAAAAAAAACAGGATCTGATGGAGAAACAGTAGCAGCAGCTGCAGCATTAAGTAAACATCGGCGGATGCACGTTGTGTTTATGAGCCTGCCCAAATTAAAACTCCCCACTGCCTCTCTAATCTCCCCACCTCTCTCTTCACTAACCACTGACAAGAGGGAGAGTGTTGTTTTGTAAAAGTTTTGTCTGAACATCCTCCCTGTTAATGGGCAAATAAAATGTTTGTGCACTTCGGGCTCCATGGGACTGCTTGTCTGCTAAAGCCCGTATCAAGACGCTGCTCGTCTGTTTAGGTGACCCAATTATGCACAGAGAACGTCTTGTGAATTAACTCCGGCACCATCTGTGGTGACAGAACCAGTTTTATGAGCATGTGTAGGGAAAAACCTCTATACTTTGAGCTTCATTATGTTTTCCCTGATGTCCCCACTAGACTTGCAGGAATGAGCTTTAAAGTTTTCATTGCTCTTCATTAGGAGATTTTTTTTAAAGAATAAATATCGATGTTTTCTTCAATGAGACAAGGCTATCAAATGTGGTTACGTGGCACTTCAGATCCACACAGATTTACCATCTCTCACTTCTATGAGTTGGAATAGATTTGATCAAAGATTTTATAAATATTTTAAAGAATAAAATCATATCAAATCAGAGATGGACATGAATGAAGTTATCCTTCGCTTGTTTTGAGTTGCAACTGCAATATAAACATAGAATAAGAATTCAGTCCCCTATAAAAGTAATTTAATATCAAGACTAATTTGTTTGGTTTTGCCATACACAGAAGATATTTGGTTAAGATTGAAAGATGAATTGAGGCAAAAGTTCTAATTTTCAGCTTTTATTTGATGGTATTTACAGATAAAGAATACATCAACATAAAAACTAGATCTATGTCTATGGAACAAAAGTAAGAGGGAAAAACAATCAAAGGCGCTGCACAAACACTGGGCCAGTACAAGAAAAAAGCAACAAGCTTAGCAACATACCGTGTCAGACAGGGGAAACCAACATGTGCGGTGGTGCAAAGGTATCAATCCACCATTAGACGAAGAGTTCACATGAAGTACTGAGGCCACACACAAGCTGCAAACCTTTCATCAGCTTTAATAATTGGAAAACTATGCTGGTATTTACCAAAAACTACAGAGATGAGCCACAAAAATTCTGGAACAAAGTTTTATGAACTGTTGAGACCAAGATTCAACAATTCAGCCAACGTGATGAAAAGTGTAGAGGAAGAAGAAGAAAGGAACTGCTCATGATCCAAACCATACAAACCCAGACTTTAACCCAAGTGAAACCTTCAGTGTTCAGCCAGAAATACCCTGTCATTCTTTTGGGAAGGGACTGTTTATGCATATTGCTCTGTCACAGAAATTTTGCCCATGTCAAAATT
>JAUBNQ010000016.1:4099318-4111611 GCA_032353495.1 Ctenopoma kingsleyae
AATACCCTGTCATTCTTTTGGGAAGGGACTGTTTATGCATATTGCTCTGTCACAGAAATTTTGCCCATGTCAAAATTATGCCAATTATAAAAATCTGGAATGTGTGTCTTATGAAAATGCTATTAGTCATGCCTTTGCCCCAGAAAGCCTTAAATCCTTTGGGATTTGGCATGATTTTCAAATATTATATAATGTCCTAATAATAATAATGCTAATGCCCTCATTATGTTCTTATCATCTGCTTGTGATGTGTTATAATCCCTTATCACCTCCAGCCAAGTGTTACTGATGTGTTCATTAGTTCATTGCTTAATTCGACCTCGAAGACCAGACAGAATGAGGATGATCCATGAACTAAATGACTGTATTAATAAATGATTGATCTGCTGCAGTTTTCTTCCCCAGAACTCAAGGACAGTAGCAGTTTCTTCACTGTTCTTTTAGATCTCTAATGAATTCTTTAGCTCTTTGTCATTGTTCCCCAGCAGACCAGTAAAGTCAGCGATGAGGAATGCACTCGACAGCCAGTTTGCTTTCCTTCCTCCCTGCACAGTAAAATTTTAATGCAGCCAAACATGCCATCCATCCATTTCTGCAACTGAGGAGCAAGCAAAGTGCAATCACCCTCTCTGTACCTGCCCAGCGAAGAAACTGGAAGCTACAACGAAAACTCACTTTCATCTCAGTGTCATGACGCACAAAGCAGCACACGGGCTTCATAAAACCTGTGATCTCTTTACAACAGATAACTGTAACCTGATTTAATGTAGCTCATGGCACATCGCCACCTGTCTCCTGCACAAAAGCTCCACACACTGGACTAGATCACTTGGTACTTCCACTGAAAAGATGGGGAAAATCAGGAAATAGCGAGTCTAAATGCTTTTCTATCTACTGTGAGCTATGAAAAAATTAATTCAGTGCTCATAGTCAAAACAGAAAAGAACACGTATTTCGATTTAAAGCAATTTCTTGTAGCTGGTAGTAGACATGACTCATGGGCCTGCAGTGACTTGTTAATATCTTAGCTCGGTCTGCATCCCATCTGCTGGTGCCTGCCTATTCCAGTGGAAAGACAGTCTGATGTTCATCTTAGATCACAGATTTACAGTGGATCCATTTGACTGTATGCAGGGAGGATGTCACAGGATTCACTACACACTGGCTCCACAAACTTTTATAGCTTGTGGACGGGTGGATTGATGTATTCTTCCGAAGCAACATCGCACTCATGGCTCTCCAAAGACTGATGGAGGTTTGTAATATATATTTCCTTCCCCTAATGTCTCCCCTGACTGACTAAACGCCACAGGAGGAAAAGAGAGAATGAGGAAAGAAGTACATTGAAGCACTGCTACAGGCACTCTGTCTCCAAATCCCTTCCAGCTGCATTAACAACAGCACAGTTCAGTAACAGTGATGGGCTAAGTAAGCAGTTCTTAGAGTCGACTGATTGCTTGTCGATCTGCCTCCATGGAAGACTGGGTTCTCACCTGGGAGAAATATGGTGTTTATGGAAATGCATGTAGAGCCTCTCCTTTGTTAGGATGTGCATTTACTTGTCAAACTGCTAAAAGGGGAACTTTCAAAACCCATTAAAATGCAAAATATAGACATACGCTGTTGTGAGACTGGGTCAAGGGGAAAGCATTAGCAATGAATGTAAAGCATTTGCTACAGTCCTCATCCATCATGTTCCACAAAGAGGGGATTCTCTAAATGTATTCATTGCAAAAACTGTCCGGCAGACGAGTGAGCTGCACCTGGCAGGGTCGAACAAAGGCAGGGGGTAATACAGAAATAGAAGAATAAAAAAAAAAAAAAGAAGGACTAGAGTCATACACCACCTGAGTATTCAACCAACCAGCAGGCTGCCCGCTAAGTCACATCATCTCGCTGATGCCTTTTCAATGTCACACTTCATGCTTTCACATTTCTTGCCTTCTAAAGCCAATGTTATATCTGTCAAATATGCACAAACTGGCCATTCAGCCTCTGCACGCCTCGCTCACTCGCTTCACAGGTGACATGTTTAGCATCCATAGCTGTATCGCTGTAGCTGTACACTAAATGTTATTCTGCAGCAACAGAGCTACATAACTCAACTGAAGAAACTCTCCACTTGTTTACATGATTCTGATTGCAGGATTGCAGTGGAGGTTGCTGATTGTAAAGCCAACATACAGTATAGCTGTAACTGTACGTACATTATCCAAATACAATACAGCTGAAATACATTAAAACAACAATGTGTAACTTATTTTTTTCCAACTTAACTTATCTGATCTTAATGTGGAGGGGTTCTGTCAGACTTGGGTGAGCCTGGCAGCACTGCAGAGACAGTGTAATTTATTAACAACTAATACCTGGAAGAGGACAATGAGCAGTGCAGCAACATTTCTGAGTGCCGTGCTACTACATCTTGCACACTATACCTCTAAACTGCTGAACAGGATATCAAATTCAAAACATTAATTCAGTTGAATGAGCTTAATATAACACCGTGACCGTGACCATTCTGGTGCCTTAACATATTTTTGATTATTTTCAACCTAAATTCATCACTTTCATATTTTCGTGGCTGCTTGGGAACAGTGCCACAACCTCTAAACACAACACTGACTAGAATCTTTTAATATAGCAAACTGGAACTGAGCAACACCTGATGAATAAAGTCCAATATTTAATATCCTTTCAGTTTGTTTGGTCTCCCCAAATCCTGAGGGAAATTTGGTCTCTTTACCGGCTAAATGTACACCAGCTACTTTGTCTGTAGGCATTCAGTGCTAGTTAGTTAGTTTAGCTTTTCTCACAGTTGCTTTTATACTGTATAAGGTAACTAAAACCTGCTTGAAAAGACACTAGATGATGTCACACTCTATAATTAGGCACAATTATTTTTATGCATCTTTCATCACATCAGTTTACATCTAAGCACCTTTTCAAAGCTTTTTGTGTGGTTTGAAGAGTCACTAAGCCAGCAACATTATACTGTACATAGTCACGTTTTGCACATTAAAACACTAAAACTTTTCAGAATGACGTCCTTCGTGTAAAACTGTTGCTGGGCTGTTATGGAAGTGTAATGTTGAGAGTGCTACACTCTCAGTAGCTGACAAAACACAGAAATGTATGCTTGTGTCACCCGTGATGAAGCACAGTTGACCATGGCCCGCTGTTGCTGCTCATTTGAAGGCAAAGGCTGTTTGCACTGCATGTCTTCACATCTGCTGCTGTCGCATTTCTAGCAAACTCTGAGACTCACTGTCTGCTCCATCACTTCCCCTCACTGTTTGTCAGTTTCTCTCTCCTACTCAAACCTCAAAGGACTCAGTTGTTCCAATCAGAGAACGAAGGAATGTCGGAGTCTAAAGCCCCAAAACTGATGGGATTTACAGTCTCAACACAATAACACTGAATGGGGCTGCTGCACTAATAACTCACTTTTTTCTTTTCTTTTCTTTTCTGCTGTTGCTCCCTCCCTGCAACATCAGCCAAATCCAATCACAGGTGATGTTCAATCACGGATGTAGTGTAGTTTTTGAGAACAACAGCAGCAACTAGAATAACCCTTTAGGTATTGAGTTTAAAGACAACATCAGAAAAGTCAAACAAGCACAGCTGGTTCCAAAGACTCAAATTTCACACATAGACACGCACACACACACACACACACCTCCAATTCTCTTGAGCCACACAGCTGTGTGGTTTGATAAAATACTTTGCAGGACTCTGTGGTTGACCTTTCCATCCTCGCTTAACACGGCTGCTCTATGAGCCACCTAGCACACGTAACCAGGCAACACCACCTCTGACAAGAGCTGGGATCTGGCCCTTGAGTTCTGCGCACAGTTAAAAGTGTGGGTTTGTGTGTATCTGTTGGGAATTGTAGAAGGTTCTGCTGGGGAATGAGGCCATTTGAGACTCCAGAAAATGTCTGAACGATCTTATCTACTGCCTGTCAATTAGATGCAGATGAGACTTTTTCACAGTTAAGTCAGGTTTTGCAGATCTAGAGGGGTGATGTTGCTGCAGCTTTAACTGAATCCATGTGTATGATATTGTTCTTTTGATTCTATATCTTTGATACTGCAAAAACAGCTTGATTGGCCCAATGAATTCAGGTGCCACAGCTTCCCCTTTTTTCAGCTGACATCCTGTGATGCTTTTACCAAGATCTTTACCCATGGAGGACCATGAGCAAACTGTTGCCATCTCTATAGTTTCAGAGCTTTACAGTTTTCCCAACTTAGTAAAGAAGCCAAGGATTAACGAAGATGGCAAGAGGGAAAATGCTGAAGCGAAAGACAGAGATTCAGACAGTTGGACAGTTAGAGTGGCTCATTCAAATTCCCCCTTCAGTTTTAATACCTTTAAGCAAAACACATCCACTGACTGATGCGGGCAGTGCTTTTTATTTTTAAAATTCTTAAAATGAATTCAGCTAGATGGCGATGCGGTGCCAGCTGGAGGCGCTAATCTTCTTTAGGAGTAGAATATTACTTACATATTAAAACACAGGGACATTTGAAGCAGCAGCCTGTGGGGATTTGGTTACACTTATAAATTCTTGCTTTTATAAATTATTTAGTTGTTTCATACAAACAGTCAGAAGCCAACAATCCCTAAAGGACATGATAAGACAAATCAACACAGCCGTCTACAGCAGGCCTTCACCCGAGACAATTACAGTCCGTGACAAGTGTGTGGGTGGACGATCAGGTCGTGATAGGCTGTCTGCAGTGTGGGATGTGCTGTTATGACACCAAGGCATTAAGGGGAGACACAAAATGTGAGTGACAAAATCTGCTCTCGCCCTGATGATGACTATGACTGCGATGTCTCATGCAGGGGAGACATTCGCAGACAGAGTACGTGAGTATGTGTTTGTGTGTGGGAGCTGGTGTGTAGACATAAAAACTCCAGAAATGTTAAGCATGGTTTGTCTTACTACCACAGTTCCCTTGGGAGTTTTTTCTTGATAATACCCAGGAGGAAAGCAATAGCAATCAAATACTCTTATACTCTCTTTCTTATTTTCTAAAATAACCTTGATTGCACACAGTCACGAAACAGCAATTACACCTGAATACACACATGAAAATGGTCAAAAAAAGCAGCATCACCTCTGTAGTGGTTGGACTGTTTTGGTACCAACCATCCTAACATTTAGCTTCAAACAGTTTTGAAAGGACAAGTCTTATTTTATTTTTAACACCTTATAATTCAGGCGTCAGTTAACACGTCGCTATATTTTCTGTTTACACTTACAGACTGGCTGTTGGTTGTGGCGATATTAGAGCCATAAAAATCCCCCAGATTGCGTTTGTGATTGGCACAGTAGCACGTATTTACAGCTAATTTAATATTCAGTGACTGCAGCACACAGCAGGCAGAACAGCAGCCTCTTCCACATGCCCTCATACACCAGCTCATACACCCATTTAATTCATTTAACGTGCTTTGGCACTACTGTTGAATGACCTGAGGATTATCGCTGCAACTCAGCATGACCTTACTGCTGTGATTTGGTTTTTAGGTTTCAGGTTTTTCACCGTAAATCTGGAGTTAACATTAATTTTAATATCATTTAGTTAGTGCATAAAACACAGAAGCCAGATTATTCTTTTCAGAGTTGATTCACTAAACAAACTTGCAGAAAATGCAAATAACAAAATGTCCAATTTAGATTATAGCGAAGTTAAACTTGGATGCACTGATTATTTTGGCCACATGGGGCAGTGCAAACACAATACTGTCTGTCTGACAAATGACATAATATCAAATCACACAGTTCTTATACTCAACAGATCAGCACCTTCAGCAGACAGTATCACTGTAGGAATTTTTCTGCCACTGTGATTAGGTCTCCTCCAACTAAGTGAGCAGCTACATAAACACTCTGTACTTGTATCTGTTAATAGTGTAGTGCGTGGCAGATGATGCACAAAGAGGTTATACAGATTGTTGAGACAGCAGCAAAACATAAACGTAACAGGCCCTAAGACCAAAACAAAGTGCTGAAAGGCGCTCTCTGAAGCACACAGGAAAACTGCATAATCTGGAATCTCTTCAGGTATGTCACTATGACCGACCTATTCTACATTACGCATTGTTTTTATAATAAAAATATTAATATTAATTAGTGCTGTTTTAATGTAAATGTAAGACATTCCTTGTATGCACTTTGTATTATTTCTGCTCTAGCTGGCCTCCGTCTTGCACAGCACGGCTGTGCACAGGGAACTCATTCATTAACTTCTTTTCTGGCTGATACTCGACTTTGGAAACAAAGCCAACTTACTGCAATTTCAGCCGAGAAGAATTATGCTCTGAAAAAAGGCCCTTAATTAACGCCTATTTAAATATTGCCAGGTTATAACAGCAGTTTGCAAAGTAACAGTATCACATGCACACACTTCATTTGTGGTAATATGGTAATGTGCGTTTTATGAAGCCAGAAAGAATGACAAAAATGTTATTCATTATGCATTCATTCATAGGTTTGTCCAACAAATTGACTCTGAATGCAAATGGCCTTGCCCAGTCTGGTTTTTAAATGCCAACCAAGAATAGATGGGTATCATGTTGTGCAACTGTTGCTGCAGGAAAGCCAGTCTTTGTGATTTTTTTTTTCCTTTACAAGCATTTTCATGATTCTCTTCTAATTGTGTTATAGTTAGCTGAGGATTTAGTATGTAATGGTTCTGGTTTTAAACTGTATAATCACTTGTAACAAGTGGAATAGCTTTTTCTTTCAGCAGAGGTAACAATGTTCACGTTTAATTAAATTATATCCGTAGTGCATTTCAATGAATTTGAATGTTCAAATGTTGAAAACATTTTTGTTTATTTCATTCAAAATATGAAACTCTAATATAGCGTAGATTTATTACACATAAAGTAAAACATTTCAAGCCCTTTTTGTTTTAATATGTTACAGCTCATAAAAATAAAAAATCCAGTATCTCAGAATATATTATAATTATTTCCTAAGATCAATCATAAAATGATTTGCAGTGCTTGAAACCTGAGGAAGTTTCGTTTGGCCTGGTATGTTCATGGAAAAGCAATATATTATGGACAGCTCTGTTGGTGTTGTTGCTTCTCATGTAAAACTGATGGTATATACATTCCATGTAGCATATTTAGCCAATTTCCAGTCTCTGAGGAATCTCTGGATTCCCTCACAAATCTACAATGTCAAGATGAATTTACAAGGTCAAGGTTTACCAACGTTTAAATCTATACTGCTCTACTCTAAACTATCTAAACATTATGAGTTAAAAATGCTGCTGTGATTAATACCAAGGCTAAACAGTGGCATGACCAAGAGCATTGCCCTAAAAGACATTTTAAAATCTTCCATACAGTACATACAGTAGGTAGTGTCTGAATAGTAGATAGACAGCTTAGCTTTTTAAAAAAAAAAATATTTTCTACATACTAAACTTCACAAAAGTATACAGCGCATCTAACATTAGAACCCAAACAGCATAATGTGAGCTCTTTAATCAATGTGCTATTAATATCCACATTAAGATAAAAAAATATATATCCACATATTTCAGACAAGTACTGGAACATTTATTCCAAAAGTATCTGTAAAATCTAATTAAGCCAGATCTGAGAGGAAATATCTTTCTTCATTGCCTGTGCCCGTGCCACAGTTCTCAACCTCATCAACCTGCACTCAACCGGATTTTAACACAGTTTTCATTTTTCTGGTTGCACATGTCCTCTGGGTGTATTATAAAACCAAATCAGGGCCAGAGGTGCACTCATCTAAATTCTCTCCTCTTGACTGCAGCAGCCTGATGCATAAGCAGAGTGAAATGAGTGAGACTGAACCATGTGATGAACCATGTGTTTGGTTACAGAACTACCTCTTTCTCCTCCTTTGAAGCCTCCCACTTCATCGTGTTCAAGGATTTGCTGACCTACATCCTCTTTACACTTAGAAGTACTATCTGGGTATTTGACACTTATTTAAAAATTTACAAGTTTTCCAGCAAACCTTTTGCCCCAGTTTCCTCTTTAAAATGGTCTTGCAGCAGGGTTTTGCTCCCGACGAGGTGAGAGCCACTGCAGGGCACTGGTTTACAGGAGGGAGTGACACAATCAATTTGGCAGTGCAACTGACACAATCAGCGCCTACATAAATCATATCAGCACAGCCAGGCCCCCAGGCGCCTGCTGAGGTGACAGTTTCATGGCTCACCTCCAGAATGCAACCTGCCAATCAGCCGAGAGTGACAGACACCAGAGAGCGGGTACTCAGCACTGTCACACGGATAGCTCAGGCTGTGGGGATTATTTTCAGAGTGAGAACTGTAATGATTTTTAGATTACCTTCTTAAACCTGCAATAAGAGCAATGGATTACAAGTGTATGATCGGAATGATTACTTGATGTCTTTCAGTTGGTGGTGCATCTTTCAAGAGATTCGCATGAGGTCAGACGTTTTAGCTGGTGTTTTACGGTCTATATTTCAGTAATTCCCCTTCTGTGCAGTAGTTTTTTCTTGTGTGGCATCCATCTTTCCTGGAATTTCCTATCTGTGCAAGAGGGATTCACAAGAAATCGCACATGTACAGTAGCTGGCACTGGGTAGCGAATTAACTTTGGTGTCCTGGCCAATGTGCAAAAAATAAATAAAATACAGAACATCTCCGATATAAAATAACCAAAATAGTTATAACTTTGTCAGGATATTTGTCATAGTTAAATATTTATTGATGAAATTGGCTTTTTATGTTTTTTTAGGTGACATTAAAATCATTTATTTATTCAATCCTGACCAATTTAATTTCTTTTTCTGTTTACTTCCAGGCATACTCTGTATTTTCAGTTGATTGAGGAAGTAATAAACTTTGCCTCCTGTGCGCATCTACAACCATGTGGGCTCTGCCTGCTGCTCTGCGTGACTAAGTGACACAAGCACCCACTGAAACGACACTTATGGCTCACTTTCAGGCCACTAGCTCAGTGCCTTTAGTTGTAAGGAAAATTCTTAAGAGGTTCAGATTAATTTAATCTGAAGCAGATGCTCTCAGGCGGGAATTGTGTTTTGAGCTAAAACTGTTTCACATGCAGATTTTATTTTATGATTTCTATTCCCTTTATCTACCCAGGTCATAACAAGCAGCCTAATCCTACTTTACAATGCTGATCAGTTCTCACCTGATAGTTTATTTATACATACAGTATTTTAATTTATTTTCTTTTTTAGTACTTTCTACATTTAACAGAGATTCTGTGTAAAGTTTAACATAAGATCTATATGGTATTAGTATCTATAGTAAGTACAACAGTAAAAGGACAATATAAAACTGCATTTCCATCTGAATTGTTGTAGTTTAAGGCAGCATAACATGAAAACAGTGACAGATCTGTTACAATTACATATGTTAAGTATTAATGCAGTGATAATACAGTATTTAATTGTATTATAAGCTAGCATTATGATTACACTTATTAAGGAATAAGTTCACATGCTCAACATTATACCAACCAACACAAGCCAGCACATCAACCAATGTGACAGTTTTGTGGCATTCCTTCGAGACACTAACCTGCCAATCAACCTGCTCACACAGGTAATGTATCTGTACTCACACACACACACACACACACACACACACACACACACACACACACACACACACACAGACACCTTCGCCTGCCAATCCATCTTGATAGACAGACCGCTGAGGCAACAGCATGGCTAGGTAGCAGCGGGAGTGAGAAACAATTGGGACGATTTCTTTGTCCTCAGTAGCACCCCGTGATGATTACGATGTTTTACAAAATGGCTGAGGACCAGACAGAAACAGTGAGGTTCGTCACGTTGGTTTCATCTCAGCTCTGCCTCGCTGCTTGTTGACGCTGTAGGACATCACTCACAGATACCCTATGGAGACCGTTGTAAGCACAAACACAATGCATTATTTATGTTGAAGCCGAGACACGTTCTCATAGACAATAGCTGATTTTCCATCCAAGTAGTTTATGCAAACGATGATGTAACAAATAAAAAGATAGAATGGAAACTGATTATTTCAATATTAATAGTAATTAGGTTTTCATGTTTGTTCAAGGTGGCACATTTCAGGGAAAGAATTTACTGTGAAAATGTCTGACCATTAATTCCCAAAAGTGCTACTTTTACTGACAATTATTAAGTTTCATTTTCACACAACTTAGTATTTATATTGTCTTGGGAAGCCTGTCTACTTAATTTTAAGTACTAATACATAAAGCGTGTGCACTGATTATCTAGGAGATGCATATAATATGTACTGTATATATATATATATATATAAAGAAAAATGTAATGTAATATAAATTTAATTCACAAATGACTTATAATATGTGCCAAGTAACTTAATGTTATCACTCTGCAAAGCAATGTATGAATGACCTCATTTTAAATTATTTTAAAAGCATCAAAATTGTATGTTTTGTAATGTATTTACTAATTTCTTCATTTAATTTGTCTGCTCCTCTATTGTACACTTTATAAATGAGCTGTTATTTTGTAAACAGCCTGATGCCCTCTCTTACTAATGCAGCAGTCAAAAAATCCACTCTATGAGATAGCACTAAATTTTAACCAGTATTAAATGTTAACCAGTATTAGTAAATGTAGCCTCTCACTAACTAATTTACAATCTATTAAGCTACAACCATCTGGCTGTACAGATATCCAGCAGACATATCAGTTAAGGTTGTACTGTATGTCTGCAGGGTGTCATCATGTTAATCTGGGCCTCCAGGACTGTCTTTAATTAAGCAAAAAAAAAAAAAAAAAAAGCAAGACTCTGTGAACTTACTGTGGTAAAGGCACCATATGATGTCATACTACCACGAACAAATCAGTTGTCTAGACAGATGTAATGAAATAAAGTTTCAAAACATGGAGTAGAAATTATGACATAATGACAGACATCACTGTAACTCTGGCAACAGACTTCTACTTAAGTTCAACAGGAAATGAGTGGATGAAAAATGATTTTTCCATCCATCCAGTTTCCATCTATATTATATTCCAGGGGTGAAAATAAAAACCACTCAGATAATGTACTTAAGTAAAAGTAGCAATACTACAATGTCCAAATACTGTAAAATAAATAAATGTAACAAGTCTGATGTGATTAGTGCATTATAATAGGAGACATCTGCTTGGGAAACACTTACAATGTGACTGCAATGCCTTACAATACATCTTAACTTTAAAGTGTTCGAGAAAAGTCAAAGTACACATTAGTGCTGCGCTCTCCCTATGTCGAAACATCCCCCAGAGAATAAACACCATTAGCATAATAAATGTGCTGATGACAAAAGCTGAATGCTCATTTAGATAATGTAAATATCCACCTCTGACCTTGCAACCGGACAAAAGCCTCGTCTGCCACCCCTCATCAACGCATTTCCTCATGCCTTTCTCACCCTGTCTCCCTGGCCTGAGAGGCACCACGTCTGCGGTTAATACCTATTAATTGCTTTGCAGATACACTCTGGGGGCACATGGCTCTGCAATTAAAGATGGTTGTGCATCAGATGGAGATATAAAAATATAATTATTACTTCAGATGAAGAGATATAAAAAAACTCATTTGCAACCAATAGATCTGAACATTATATATTTGGCTATAGCATTAAGTTATGTTTTATTGGAGAATGTGATCCATGTTAATGCTAACATTAGCATCTAGCCCTCCTACCTGGAAACTCATGAGAGACTGTTAGTCTGCTTGTATAAATTGTATGAAATGTACCCACATGTTAATTAATGTCCTAAAAGGTCAACTGTACACTTTCTTAATGAGGTGTCTCAAAAACTGTCACCAGGCAACAAATAAACAATATTTGCTCCCAAAGGGGAATATGCTACTGTCACTGTGCCAGCTAATTAATGTCATCAACTATTTTTTTAATCAGTTAATAACATACAACATAGCATAACAAATATATAAATATAAGTTAACATAACATAATAAAACATTTTTAACCACTGAAAGCTAAAATGCCAAAGTTAAAGTTTGATATGGGTGTTTTGTTATGTTGTTGTCAGTTGTAAACGAATGTGATCGATAATCTGTATAACTACACCTCAATACCAGGCGCCGCACCACCTGTCTCACATGAAGAAGAAGAAATAGGAATCACATAAAATAATTTTAGAAAAACGTGAACATTTAAATCTATCTATATATCTATATATTATACAGACCATGAGTACTGTGTATAATCTGCATTCAAGTGTAGTTTAAAAATGTTCTCTCACTCAT
>JAUBNQ010000016.1:4118254-4134013 GCA_032353495.1 Ctenopoma kingsleyae
ACACACACACAAGTGCAAACACTGTCGCATGCACTCGAGAGCTGGTCTGCCTCCATCTCATAAGTCTCCTCACTGTCGTCACTCATCAAAATATTTCATAATGCACAGAGAGGGGGTTTTATTTAGAGCAGAGAGGCCAAGAAATGTTCATACAATTTTTAGGGAATGAAATTGAGCTGGGAAAAAAAAAAAGAAAGATTCATTTTGAGGAATTTATATTAACCTTGGATATACAGAATGAGTCATTCCCTAAGCGTACGATTCATCAAACTCACACAGCTATATTTGAACTTGAACCTGAACCAGCAAATCTCATATTTCATCCCTGACTCATGGGAAAATCATGGTTGTTCATTAGTTTTACCTTATGATAAATGTCTGGCCACAGAGCCACATTTAGTTACTGAGTACTTTACCTGCTCTCTATGATCAATACTTAATTACACTGGCTTTTCCTGGTTTGGTGGATTATTGGTTTGGAAAAAAAAAAAAAAAACGACTTGTTTGAGAGTTGAGAGCAACAGAGCAAGCTTATAAAGACAGGAACGGCTGGTGTGATCAGTAACCATGCATCATTACGCCGCGGTCGATGGTAACAAAGTGTCTTGAATCACACTTAATGTCATTAGAGACAGAGAATAGGGAGGGACGGCAGATGCTTAGTTTGTTAGCCAGGCTGCTAATGTAACTATGTTAGCCAGGCCACCGTGGTGCCATAATATGCTTGGCAACTACTGACAATTAATAACCCTGATTCACAACATGTGCTTCTGTTTAGAGCTTGAAAGTTGCTTTTAGGAGCGTGTGATTGATAAAAAGTGGACAAAGCACTGATGTGTTAACTTACTGACCTGATCTGATGAAAAAGTACTGATCCAGTGTTTCATCAGAGTTTAAAATGAACTGTGGATATTTGTGCAGTTCATTCCAATTACATGATACTGAATTGAAATGTATGTTGGGCTCAATCAAGTATATTGCAGACAAGGTCTCATGTGAGCTCTCTTAGCACCAGGTATTCTAATCCCCAAAAGATGTATTCTGACGAAGCATTCTGGATAGAAGGTGAAACATCTTCAACAATTAAAACAAGTCCAGTTCTTGAAGTTCTTGAAACTTAATTTTGACCTGGACGACTGAGCATCTTCACAAACACGTATTCTAATGACTTTGGTGATCCAAGTCATCTAGCTCTACCATGAAACTGACATTTGTTGTTTTAGTTCAGATATCTCTCCAAATATGCAATGGATTTCCATATTTGCCATTAAATTTGGTTTGGACATTCACCTAAAGACTAAGTTTGGGGATCCATTAATCTAGCACAGCCATCAAGTCATAATGTACATACTATATTTGAGATGATTACTTTGGTCCCCTGAATAACATCCTTGTTAAATGTGAAAAATAACCTTAAGGAAAAAGCTACAGAGAAGATTTTCCCTCCCATCAACCCATTCTTTCTTCCTCTTGTTTCTCAAGGACAGAGCCGTGTTAATAAGACTCATTTAGCACAATGCGGCAAATGAAGGCTCACCAGAATGGAAAGATAATGAGATAATGAGATAATAAGATTGCATTGAAGTAGATAAACATCCAGTAAATATCGCTGGCTGTCACAGGTGTTTTTTTTGCATGGAGCGTGTTTAGTCAGACCTAATCAGCATTCACGACGCAACGGGGTCGTCCTTTGGAATTTAAACAAGGGTAAACGATACGGCTGATGGTTCAAAATGCTGTACTTCACTGCATATGCTAAAAAGCATTACGGAAAATGGGGCGAGAAAAGATACACCTACAAAATCGTGTTAGCGACAATAAGCACTGGACAGGAAGCTAATTTTTCAGTCTTTATCATGTGTTTTGCTGAATAAGTTTATGAGATGTGATGTTAGCCAGACTGGCTGCGGTACATATTCATCAAAGGGAATAAATAAGGATCTTTTTGGTCTTGGCAAATGGATTAGCTGATGAGAAACATGACATTATCACGTCATTATTAGCCAAGAGCCAAACATCTCTGCCCACATCAGATTAATTATAGATTAGAAGACTGTAGTTTGTTTGCTTGTTTTCTTGATGTGACTAATGCGTTTGTGCTCGTGTTAACGTTTGCGTGGCCTTGCAGCAGCGTGTTGGCAGGTGCAGATACTGTATATGTAACAGTGTTTGGAAACCAGGGTCATAAGACTCTAGATGTGACAACTGAATTTGACAAGTTTACATTTTATGCTGCTTTGCACCTCTGACTACTGAAATAAGATTCATCGCTCAGCACGAGGAAAAATAACACCGGACAGGCCGCGCTAACCCCACCTCACTGAGCATTCCTGGAGAAACCTATGAAGCAGTTTGTTTTGAAGTTTCCTTTTGAGTCAATAGATTTTTAGCAACCATGCCTATGTGCTTGTCAGCTTTAGCTGATTACTTGACATATTTCTTCAGTGTCTCTTGGCTCATCTACAGTTGTTAGTTCTCCAGACGTGGCTGTTGAAGCTATGCCCCCGGCCCTTTAGTTAATTCCCCATACAGCCTGTCTTTTTTTTCTTACCTGGACTCTGGCCAGCTCTGTCAGTCCTGATGTCTCCATTGCCTCAAGTGGTTCTGTCTATCTGGCTCTAGTCTTGGCGCATTAGATTTTCTTTCTTTCTGTCTCTGTCCGGCTATTTCCCTCCTGAGTCCCTGACTTCTCTTTATTTCTCTCACTCCCTATCTCCCCTCTATTCAATATTTTTCTCTTTTATCCCAATTTTTTGCTGCACAGTCCCTCTTGCACAACCATCCTTTCTTTCTTAGAATTATTTGCAGCACACCCAGAGGTGTTGTACCTGAACGGCCAGCAGTGCCATGTCAGACTGTCAGACATGTGGAGGCGCGCACACCTCAAAGTTGGGTGACTTCACCTCAGGGAAAGATGCATAAGTGATAAAGACATTATGTAGCTAAGATAAATGTGCTGCAAGTGGCGTCAAACACTCAATATGGCAGCTTGGACAGAAGAGGTTGTTTTATATAAACATCAGACTCAGTCAAATTTGGCCTCAGCCTCTCTGCATTCGCTCTCACAGTGGCTGGCCTGATGCGAATCGATAAAGTAATTTTCCCCCAGACCTTGTCGTAATTAACAATCTGCCATGTGTGCTCTGGGGAACTGCGGCATTTGAATAGAAGCGACTTCCAGCTGCTACTGAAATGCCTGTGATTTAAGAAGTTGGAGACAGGAAGGCAAGCGTGGCTTTATATGAGTAAGCATTTAACACAGCCCACACACTCCAAGCAATACTTGTTATAAGACATGTATCCATAACACTGATTCCAGCTGACATGAAGTGCTGCATCTATATTTATGTGTTTAAAGATGATATTCTTTTATAATTGAACTAATAAAAACTCATTACCAGAAATCCATCTATCTCATAAAATATTAATTACTTTTGTTAGACTCATTATCAACTATGTAATAAAGAGGGACTGATCATTTTAATTCTTGTTTATAGAGATTTTACATTAATATACCATTAGTAAGCCACAGAAATATAAGTTTAGGCTTTTGAGTATTTCACAAAATCTGAGATATTATGTAATTTGAGGACAAATAAATCATTTTCATTTTTAGAATCAACAAGAAGAACTTAATCTCTCATTATTTATTTAATGAATTTGACAAATCTGTTCATGTTGTCATCCAATATATTGTAAGCAATCACTTTTTGCATTTTAATACAGGCCCGGGCAATGAATCAACTCTGTTAATTAACTTTCAGGGGAATCATGTCATGATGATCCATGTTGACAGCAGTTTCTTCAGTGTTTTCTGCATTCAGGAGACAGTCTGCAGAAAGTCACGTTAGCTTAGCACGAGGGCACGAGTGGAAGTGATAAGCACTTTGCGATTGTTCCATTGTGGCGGTGTCCAAATATTAAAGGACCTTACGGAATATGAACCTTACATTTGCAGCATCAGTGATACGTTTGCTATATTTTTAGTATCTCTGTAAGAATGTGCATCTGTTTTCTCATGACAATAATATGTTTAGTATGTGAGTGAGTGAGTCTCTGTAGACAGTTTAAAACCCTGCTGTCTCTCTCAACTCTTCAGTTGTATTCCAAGGAGAAACTCTCTCCACAGTCAAAAGTAGTATACAGTGTAGACGTTTTGGAATTAATTAAGGGAACGTTTATTGACATGTAATCAACGTAATTATCCAGAAGTAGGCAGAGTGCATTCTAATCACTTCCAGCATAACTCTTCCAAATGATCACCTTCATTTGCTCACACATTTCTCTCTTTACAGACTCATCATTCCAGAAAGACAGCTCTCCATTGATGAGGAATAAGTAGCCTGCAAACACAGCAGTGGTATTAGCCAAGTGCCAAATATATACAGCACACTTAACGTGCATTAAATATGCTCTTCAGTTGAAATACGCTGATGAGGTGAATCCAGGTAAAAGCCATTATCCCGTCACTGATTTGGCTTATTAAATCCATGTCAGTCACTGAGGTGGAGTGGGAAATTAAGAGAAGGAAGAGGAGGGATTGTGAAGCTTTTAGGTGAGTTGTGCAATATATGAGCTTCTGTACAATAACAAGAATATGTCCTCAATGTTATGTACATTCAGTGCAGGTCCTTTAAATAACTGGATATGTTCTCAGTTGAGCATTTATGGGAGATTTTCAGATGATGTGTGAAATAGAGTTTTCATTGCCGCCATAAATGTGGAGAATCCAGGTGATCAGTCACATTTATGTTGTTTTGAATTGCATAAGTCTTTCCCTGTGTGAAATGAAATGACCACAACAACACCAAACGCAAGCACATAAAGAAATACGGCCACTACCTCTGGGAGAAGTGATGCTGCTAAAACTGTTGTCTATCAAGAAGAAATTGGGTATAATTTGTTTCTAGGTTTGAAATAACCTGTATGTTGAAGTGTTTCACTAATAAGTCTATGAAACTATTACAGAAGCAGAAGTAAAAGTAGCTACGATCTGATTTGATTTGGTTCCACTGGGATTTATGTGGCTTTGAAATCTGAAATATCGACTGAGGCTGACAGAACAGTGAGCATGAAGGTTTATATTGACTCCTTTGTTGTAGGATTACCTTTTGAGGGATGGTGGGATCTAGAGAAGATCTTGACATAACAACCATGGCAGAAAAGAAAAAGCTGTACCCCCTCAATCTTGATCTCACCTTAGTGTACGAACACTGAAGGGCATTCTCTTTCTTTCTTCCCCTCACGCCCTCTTCTGTCTTTGGGTTTTTGTTTGTGAGGTTGATTGACAGTTTGATGGAGTGAAATGCAGCAGCGAGAAGAAACGCGATCTCCCCGCGCCGACATGCGAAGCTTCACTGTCCGTGACTTTTGCCAGGGGAAGTAGCGAACAACAAGCAGATTCAGAGAGACCAGGCAACTGGGCCAATATATAAACAAGATAAACAATGTCTCTGGGGGTAAAGAGGAGGCTGGGAAGTGCTGTGTTTGTTCTCTGATCGATGCCATACATAGTGCATGAGTTCCCTATGAACTATGGGTAGCAGTTGTACACTTTTCAATGAAAGTTCAGGCAAAGATAGATATGTTATTGAGAAGAATAAAGGTAAAATATAAGAAGCATTGTGTGTGTGAGTATCCAATTTCAGATGATAATGTGATGTTGGCTCATGTTGATCAGGTTCAGTCGAGCAAAGGCCAGAGACAGGTCTGCTTTAAGTAGGGAAATAGAGTGAAAACCAAAACATTTGGATTATACCATGATATCCTTCCACAGAGGTCTGATTCCTTCCCATAAACACCTATAAACCCAGGCTATCGCTGAGCTCTCACAGAAAATTAAAAGACAAAATTGCCTTCATAAATATTAATCTGTGTAAGGCAGAGGTTGTGCCCTTCACAATTATTCATGCTCTCTCGAGCGCATTTGTCAAGAGTAAACAGTATCCTCCTGTTTACCTAATGCTGAACATTCAGTAGGTGAGTGGGAATAATTGATGCCTTAATATTCTATTCTTGAGGATGTAATTAAACATAGTCTGCTACGGAACACATCTCTATCTCTTTCCTTCCACTTCCTTACCACTCACACACACAAGTACACTTCCTCACAACGACACTCTCATCCGTTCCTTCAACTGCACTGCCTTGGATCACTTGGAATTAAAGGTGGAAAGCAAGTTAATTTCACAGCATTTTGGCATGTTATCAACACTTTGGTGCTGCTTATAAGTATCCTCTACATGGCCTCTGCCTTATTTTCTGTTTTGTGAATGGGTAATATATTATTAGCTGCTTGCTTAAGTGTGACAGAGTCATTACTGGTCAGAAAATAAACCAATTACGCTTTTCTCTATGCTGTTATTTGCTGTCATTGTCCATGAAGTGTGATTTTACATTTGTTTGATCAATATATTTTCTATTTTTAATCAGCAGCTACACCAATGCAACAGCCATAAATAAATTCACTTTTCAAGGCATAGCCTATGTATGTCATTTTATATATGAGCCTATAATGTCAGCCTATAGTGAATAAAATTGAAAAGCTATTTTGTTATTTGATAAAAATCAGAAATTTTTTGGCCAGTAAATGAAACATCAGTGAAGAAATTCTTAACAATTCAGTCAAATGTGCTGTCAGAAGGCAGATTTTATCAGTATTTAGTGTTAGTATAGTAGTTAGGTAGGTAATTAACTAATGCTAGCTCCACGAGTTGGTTAAAAACACTTTGACTGACCTTTTAATATTGATGTTATGTGTACGTTATGTGGCCATTTTCTATCAGTGATGTTTTAGGTCAGGAGCAGGAAGTTAAGGTCGTTATAAATGCTGCTGTCTTACATTATATACACAATGTCCATTTCTGCTGGTGTCATTGAAGATACCAGACACCTTTTAAAACCTTAGAGCATTATGAAAATTAAGTCCTGACATTGTACAGATGTGATTTTATGGCTGTTTGGGGTGGGTATATGAGTATATGAGTATTTCTCATATATGCATTCCAGACCAAAACGCATCAAACATGTAGCCCTCGCCCCTGTCCTCCTTCCATCCGATGTAAGAAGGAATCGGGGCTAAGCTCTGCTCTGGTGGCAGGACTCTGGGGAGCTGCTGGTCTACCTGTAGACAGCCACATCAGATCTTATTCCCTGCACAGGAACACAATCATACAGTGAGTGGGCGAGCAGGCTCCACATGTGGAATACTGATGCAGGAGCAGGGCATCTGCAAGACAAGCTCAGAGAGGCTTGAGGAACATGGAGGCCAGGAGATGAATTCTTAAAGATACAGTCTGTAAGACTTAATGTTCTTAGAGGGATCAGAAGAAAGGCAGAAGTACTGGAGGGTGGTTTGAATATAAGGGAGGCTGCACAAGGAGAGGTTAAAGCGGAAAAGCATTGAGAATGACCTTTAGCTTGCTGTTTGTTTGTTTGTAAAAGTTTTCTCTAGGTTCCCAAAAGAAAAACAGTTATAACTTTAAAGAAAAGTTTGGAGTTGAGAGCTCTGAAAATGAAAATTCTGTGACACTGAAATGTACCTTGCATAGAACATGAAAGACTCTGAAGACATCTACATCTGTGGCCTCAAATGACGCCTCCTAATGACTATGATGATGCTCTGACTTTTAATTTGACACCAGCGGAAAGTTTAAAAAATAATAATAAAAAATATATATATCTACACCCACAACATGAAGTGGCACAAAATATGTATATTATCAATACTGATGCTTCTTACTCACTTGGTGACCTGACCTTTCTTCTATGTCAGTCAATCCAACCCTGTCTCCTAAAAATTTTACAATTACATTTTTATACAGAATGTAATTGCAACACAAATTAGTTATAATTATTTTTAGGATCTTACAGCATTTGCTTAAGGTTAGAGAAAGACTGCGGTCTAGGTTGATAGAGAAAAAACTTACCTTAACTTCAGGCCACCCTAATCTTAATGAAAAAGCATTTCTTGTCTAAACCTAACCACAGATGGAGATGAACTTGGATCTCTGGAGTGACAGTCATGTGCTTTGTATGCCTGTTGACCACCTCAATCACATCCTGGTCACTGTGTTTCTGTTCGTTATTCCTATAAAAACATAATTGTGGATGCAGTTTAATTGCATAGAAACATCATTTTTAGGAGACAGAGTTGGTTAATTAGTCTGTCCATCACTTTTTTCTGAACTGAAATCACTATGTATCTGTGAGGCTTTGGACATGCAATCATGGTCCACAGATGATGAATCACAACATTAATGTCACAATGAATTTTAATCCTTAGAAATGTTCATTTAGCATTATCATCAGGTTAAATTATAGATTTGTCCAGCTCTTCGATGATTGGCCAAATACTTGCAAAACTAAAGACATTCCTATCAGCTTCAGTTGCACTTTGCATTTATTTATTAGCAGCAAAAATCCTAAACCAAGATGATAAACATGCTAAACATCAAATATCCTTAATATCAACATGTTAGCATTGTCACTGTCGGCATGGTTAACATTTACTGTAGCTCAAAGCACTGCTGTGCTTCACAGAACTACTAGCACGGATATCTTTTTAAGAAATGAAAGAAAAAAAACATGTTTTGTATGTAGAAGTATGTATAGCATGTACACTATATATGTAAAGATATTACTGGAAACATGACTACTCAATCTATAAAGTTAACAAGTTAGAAACATGAACTTTTCCTTCATCTGACTCTGTATGGAGGGAGCATAGAGGAAGACTCATGGCAGGAAAGAAGCCAGTTCAGATTCAGACCATCTGGTAGCCTGAGAAGAGAAACTAAATAAGAAGCACTCTCTCCTCTTTCTACAGCTGACATTAATAATCCCCATTTGCTCCCGAGGAGCTGTTCACCAGCCAAGAGGAGAAGCCTGGTTATAATGAGCAGCACCGAAAATTTAACATGTATAACTGTACAAGTGAGAATCGGGTTACCACGGAAAAAAGGTAAGTCACGCTGGAAATCTTCCCTGAGAAAATAAACATTTTAAAATACCATAGTTAATTTTTGAATGAACTACTCCTCTAGGATTTTTCCTAGATCCTGTTCATGTCTGTGTTTAAGGTTATTGAAATAAATCATGCACATCATGGAGCAGTCACAACACGGAAAGCCATTTTAGGTGAATTACAGTATTATTCTCATCTAATAGCTGTCTTAAAACGCTAATCATGCATGCTAATTCTTGGCTTAGTGTGCCTATGGATTAGAAGCCCATGTAATGTACAGTTAATCCCACATACAGTGAAAATCCGCCGAAAAGCATTCCTCATCATCACAGATTTTCCCTCTAATTAAACCTCCTGAGAAGAGCCCAGCTCCCACTTGAGATGAGTTCCTGTTTACAGTATTCTCAGTTTCACATGCATGTGGAATACAGAAAACTTAGCTGTAGCCTTTATATCTAGATTCATTGATTTGTAAGGGATGGATGCCCTATTGCATATTATGCAGCTGGAAATCAAATGTAATCCTACCAGAAGGCTGAATATTTCTGTCTTCCTATTCCCTCATATCTTTAATAATCAGTTCTGCCTTCTGCCTCTATACAGTCACATCCAATAACAACTCTCTTTAAAGTCCAGCAGAGATACTCAAGAGCAATTTCCAAAACTGTGCCACCATTGAGGATAAAAACAATAGCTGAAATCAAATGTCTTTTTTAGTGAATGTGTTCTTCTGTGATTTGCTGAAATATTAAGAACCTATTAATTATCAAAAAGTGGGAGAAATAACAGGGAGTTAGACACAGAGGGATTGAGGCCACACAGATCTGAGAGAATACAAAAAGAAGTGGAAAAACAAGGATGGGATTGGCTTCATACTCTCCAGGCCTGCAGATTTTCCTCAGAAACTCCTGATTGCTCTGCCCCTTTCAATTTGGCCTGTGGCATCATTTCTCACTTTCTCACATACTTTAGAAAATGACAGTTCTCATTTTGAAATACTTTCACTTTTTACGGAAAGCTACAGAGCTGGGAATTAGTCATTTGTAAATACATTGTACTGTGAAACCAGCCAAACAACAATATCAATATTAAATCAGTATTAATTTAGCCAAAGCCCAGTTTACATTCAATGCTAACATTTGCTGGCAAGCTAGTGTGGCTCCAGGCGTTGCAATTTCAGTGTGAATATTAGTTAATTAGAAAAGGTGAACACACTAAACAAACATGGTGAACATGGAAGAAATTGTGTCATCTGAAAATCAGCAAATTAGCATCGTCACTGTGAGTATTAGGGTATTTTTGTTAGCATTTAGACCAAAGCCCAGTTGTGCAGCCTTCCAGGGCCACTAGCATGACTAGCATGATAAAGAGTTAGGGAAAGACCGCATTTTTGGCATGCACATGTGATGTATTTGCATTTCATGCAAAAAATAAATCTTCTTTTTCCAGGAGCTATTTTTTTCAGTCCTTGGCACTAATGCAAGATGACACATTGACAATTTTGGTGTGCAGGAATGGTCCAAAATGTGACAATAAAAAAAAAAAGTGGTGTAAGGTTTAGATGATGCATGGAGCTTTCTGATGTTTTACGCCAAATTGTGGTAAGGGAAGGAGATTATATACAATTTTATGATGACAGAGGGAGTTTTTATAAGCATTTATGGTGACAGTGGATATATTATGCAGATTTGTGGTAGGGGAGTTTTGGTAGTGACATTTTCTTTTTTTATGCAAATCATGTAGTGACTTGACATGACTAGAGTTTTCTCTTGCAAATTCACGATGGCATAGAGAGCGCTTATGCAAATTTGTAGTGACAGGCACATAGTTTGGGAAGAAATTATTGATTTGGCCTTTAAATTTGTGAGAAAAAATTTTGCCAAGCTGCACATGCATGATAAGAAATAATGACACAGTAAACCATCAAGTTAAATTCCTATTGTTTTGTTAACTTTGTCAGTCAGTGGAAACTGAAATCAAATATGCAAACAATCTACTTATTATAGGTTAAATACTACACATAGAGTATGAAGATGATTTATTTATCTTGTAAGATCTTACTTGTATAAATTGTCACCATATGCTCTATGTGATTTACATATAGAGACCTGTCCAGGGTGTACCCCTCCTCTCCCCTGATGACAGCTGGGATAGGCTCCAGCCCCCCCGCAACCCTTACGAGGACAAGCGGTTAAGAAAATGGATGGATGGATGTATCACTGACACCTGTGGATCTCCTCATTGTCATACCTTGTGTTACCTCAGGTCAGAGAAGAATATATTGATTTCATTAGAAACATACACATTCTCTGACATTTTACAGGGAACTTTCATTGGCACATAGAAGTTGTTTCACAATCACATTTCTGCAAAAACATTATCACAAGTCACATGTATTTTATTTCCCACACTTTTTCCCACACCCTAGTTTCTTATCTTATCTTAAGCCGAGTCTCCGATCTACAGGAGACTGATGGTAAGCACAGGAACATTTCTATGCTAGATAATTTTCTTCATGAAAGTATTCCATTTGATATCCATTATGGCCACTATAGCTTCAAAGTAGCATGTATATGAAAAGACGTCCCCATCAAAGATGTTGCTCTTAATCTCTTGCTTTGCTTCTTGTCTGTGAAGCCGCTAATGGGTAGAACAAAAACACTTGGTCTTCTCCTCAGGATATTGCTGCTTGTATAGCTAATCAGGGTGGAAATGATGGCTATGTGTGTGTGTGTGTGTGTGTGTGTGTGTGTGTGTGTGTGCACGTGCGCTTTAAACCCACACAAGGACATGCCCGTTGGAACAGCCTTTATCTTCTGTCCTCATTCAACCTCATCCATGCAGCGCATCAATCTTTGTCGTTCTCTAAGGTGTACATGCAACCTATTTAAAATTCCCTGTATCAAAAATGCAACGTGTGTGCGCGTCTTATCTTTAAGAGGAGCATGCTTCATTTGAACACAGATAAGTAAAGCATAATGTATGTGCATATCCACAGCTTTCCTTAGATGTTTGTTGGGTTCTGTGAGTCTAACAAGCATCATAAGTTAGTCCCTGTTGACCACATTGCCTCGGGTTATAGAGATTAGAAAGGCATCACTGCCTATCATGAAGGTCAGTGAACAGTGTATACTCTGCTTGAGTCCACATCAAAAGGCAGAATGCATGAAAGACATCTCATTGTACAGGAGCAGCTGCAGTCTCCTATATCTCCTATTTCAATTAAAATGTTCAGTTATTTAGGTTTCGGTTAGAGCTGCACCAGATGACTTTTTTTTTTTTTATTCCAATTCATTCAGGGTATCAGCCAACACTGATCAAATACTTGACTTTAACTACAGGTCACTTCTCAGCTATAAGTGGAAATGTTGCTACACCTGCATGTTTCCTGGGCTTGTGAAATTTTTATCTATTCCTCTACGACAGTGTATGAAGGTGCACCCTTACAAATCATAAACATCATAATGATGGACATGTTCACCTTCAGCTTGTCTAATAAAGGCACAGAGTTTGTGCTGTAAGCCTGGTGCTGTCTGTTCCCATTGATTTGTGTTTGCTCTTACTAGAACCTGATGCACATTTAATCCTGCCCAATTGTTTCTGCAATTCTTAACTCCAACAACAGTATGATACAAGCATATTATAACAACAATTCTAACCCACAGCACAGAAGGCAACGCTACAGGAAGCACTATGTGGAACATAGAAACAAATGTCTGAGGGTGAAACAGACTTTTGGCACAGCCAGGATCTGTGCTGCACTCGCTGTCCGTCGGTGTCCACATACAATAGGTTTCCCTTAAGCAATTTTCTCATATGAACTCCAGACAGTGTCTGGAGAATTGGGTCTGGGCATTGTCTGAAGCTGCCCTTTCACACAGGAGATTGTCTGTGTCAGACGTGCTCTCACTTACATGAAATACTTGAGGAGTGGTGCCTGTAACGTGCGGGAGGCAAATTGTACTGTTTTGTTTATGGGGCAGCGGCAGTTGCGTAACAGAAACGCCATTAATGCACCAACTCACTTGCAATAAAGTGTCTGGATAGCTACCTGCTGTATTTATACATGGGCTCAACTGAACATTGCACAGACTAGCTGGATGAAGTCTGTGTAATGTCCAGACCAACTGCATAGGATAGCTGCACCTCCTGCTAATGTCTAGATAAGTTCAGGCTTACAGTGCTTGTTTGGAAATGGCTTCAGTGTAATTACATGCTAAACAACATACTGTAGCTTCTTTTAACATGCAGCTGCAACAAGTTTGTTGTTATTAAGATGTAGTGTAATCCACATTTCCTTGGTCTCTTTTATCAACATCTACATTAAACATACCTCAGTCACCAGATGTATGTTTCGTGTATGTAAGGTTTGTGCAAATATAACTGAACAGTTTAAAACCCTGCATTGTTATGACATTCATTGCAACGATAAGTGTACTATATATAAACTTTCCGACTGAAACTGCAGGCATCAAATATTGACAAGAAACAAGTTATGATCTCATCCGTCTATATTGATTTCAATCCCTGAGTCTGACAATGTTAAAGTGTAATTTTAGAAGTTTTGCAGATCCCAACACAAGGCTCAAAGCTTAAAAAAGGCTGCAGCTTAACACCATGGGAATAAACCTCACGTCTCGGTGGTCTCAGTGGTGGTGTTTTTGCTTCATTATCTCTTGCAGCCACCAGTCACTCTTCAAAAGAATCTTAAAACATCCCCTGCCTATAGTGATACTCTTTTAAAGCTAATGTTGTCACTGGGGAATGAACATGCTGATAGATATTTATAGCCTTTCCCTATGGGCGTCTGTCTGTGTGATGAGACTGACCAGGGACATCTCTCGGTATAATAACTTGCCGAGCTGATGCGGGTCATTTCCCAGCCTCCGAGTCAGAGATATGGTATGTTCTCTTGTCTCTGACGTTGTGCCAGAAAGAAAACAGCGGGACAGATCTGTGATCAGAAACTTATGAAGGAGCGGGGGGAGGAAGTATTTAGTACGCATTATTCACAAAAGGTGACGAGTACTTTGTTTCAGAAGTTGTTAATCCTAAAGATACGTTGTAGGTAATTGAGATTTATAAAGAAGGTGATGGATCGGACAGATAAGAGTCTCATTCAGACTACTTTTATAGCTGTTAGGCATGCTTAAATTTATAATGAAACATAATTCTGACAGTATATTTCCCAAGATTATAGTAAAAGGGATTGAGACATGAAATAATGTAAGGAAGAGAGCAAGGGGATAGTCGAGCAAAAAAGGCACCAAATGAATGGTAAATTGTTAATTATGTTTATGCGTGGCTCTGAAAAAATAATGAGTTTGTAATTTCTTGGTTTTCTGCAGAAATTGGTCATAAAATATGAACTGATCTTCACCAAAGTCAAAAATATAAATAAACACAGTTGGTGATGCAGCAAAACAATGAAGCTAAACACTCAAGTAAATCTACTACAGAATGGCTTTGGAGTAACATCAACTTTTTTCATTCACTTTTTCAAGAGAGTTGTTCACACCAGTGTCAGAATCAGAATATCTTTATTGTCATTGTAACAACGAAATTAGGTGCAGTCCCTTTGTCAGAGAAAAATCTGTTAGAAAATAAAGAAACATATAATGGCAGCAGTTTGAACAGGTCATGAGCGGGGTGTGAGGAGTCTTTTAGGATGCTTTCCACGCTCCTGAGGCAGCGAGAGCTCTGCAGTTCATCCAGAGAGGGTAAAGAACAGCCAATGATGTCCTGTGCAGTCTTTACAGTCTGCTGCAGTGACTTCCTCTGTGCTGTTGTGCAGCTAGAAAAACCACATGCAGAGGCAGTAGCACAGGACGCTCTCGATAGAACAGCGATAGAAGGACACCAGCAGTTTTTGAGGGATGTTGTTCTTCCTGAGGCAGTCTCAGGAAATAAAGTCTCTGCTGGGCCTTCTTTGCCAGTTCTGCTGCGTTCACACCCCAGGACGGGTCCTCCGTGATGTGAGCACCCAGGAAGCGGAAGTCTGACACCCTCTCCACACTGTCCCCACTGATGTGAAGTGGTTTGATGTCCGTTTTTTTCCCCTGAAATCCACAACAATCTCCTTGGTCTTTGTTGTGTTCAGGAGCAGATTGTTGTCTGTGCACCACAGTTGCTCCACTTCGTCCCTGTAGGCAGACTCATCCCCCCCAGAGATGAGCCCCACCACAGTGGTGTCGTCTGCAAATTTGACGATGGTGTTGCTGTTGTGGGCGGGGGCACAGTCGTGTGTGTACAGTGTGAAGAGCAGGGGGCTCAGCACACAGCCCTGAGGAGAGCCAGTGCTGATGCTGATGCTGATGGCCGAGGAGGTGTGGGGGCCCACCCTAACCCTTTGTGTACGGTCTGTCAGAAAGTCTTTCATCCAAAGACAGGTGGAATATGGTAGTCCCAGGTCTGACAGCTTGCACACCAATCTGTGAGGGAGGATAGTGTTGAAAGCAGAGCTAAAGTTAATAAAGAGGAGGCGTGCGTAGCTCCCCTGATGCTCCAGGTGGGACAGGGTAGTATGAAGAGCAGCAGCAACAGCATCCTCAGTAGACCTGTTAGCCCTGTAGGCAAATTGGTGTGCATCAAAGGTATGAGGGATGAAGGACATGATATGACTCCGGACCAGTCTCTCAAAGCACTTCATCAGCACCAAGGTGAGCTCTACTGGCCGATAGTCATTTAGGCAGGTTATGAATGATTTTTTTGGTAAGGGGACTATGGTGGAGGATTTCAGACAGGGTGGAACTGAGGCCTTGGACAGTGACAGGTTGAAGATCTTTGTAAAGACC
>JAUBNQ010000016.1:4142913-4153924 GCA_032353495.1 Ctenopoma kingsleyae
CACACACACACACACACACACACACGGGAGCACATAAATACAGACACATTTTTATAGCCTGAGCTGGTGGACACATACAAACATGCCAAAACACAGAGGACACATTCAACACAGCGTGACGCCGTTCAAGATCATAAGTGGTTTTTTTAATGGTTGGCAAAGAGAGAGCGAGAGAAGGGTAAATTAAGAAAATAAGGGTTGTCTGGGGGCCCAAAGTATACTTTATGTTGTAAATGAATAACATGGTTTTAAAATAGAAAAAACACATACTTCAAAAGAGCATTAAAATTACTTGAGCGGAAAATAGAAATCTAAATAACACTAAATGGTGTTTTATGTCAAAATACAGGTGTCCTTGGTGAGTGAAATATGTACTTAATAACAATAAATAAAAGCCAAAATACATAATTACAGTATTCGTCTGGCTTTTTGAGCTCCAACTGAAATTTGGTTCAACATTTACTTACATTGACTTCTATAATAATTTCAATAAATAAAACCTTTATTTTGAAAGGTACTTTTTACCACATCCAGTATTCACTATTTGTAACACATTTCTATTTGACTAAATATGTTTTATATATGTTATATATCTTTTGTGTCCTGTAAAAAGAAAGGTTTTTTGTTCTAACAAGAACTAAAGTGATAGTTTTATATGACAAATGACATGTCCTGTAACTTCCTCTTTTCATTCTGGTCAGGAACTCATTTTCTTCTTTCTTTTCTTTTCATCGTGTTTACTTTTGGTATTTGTCATAAACATCCGACACATGATTACTTCAAACTAAAGTAGATGTACAGTATTGATATTACGTTTTGGTGCCATTAGCAGGAGTTGGCATTGACAGAAGGGTGGTGGCCCTTGTCTAGAATGTGGAGTTAGTCATGCCTGAATCCTGATCATTTATTGTGAAAGAGGTATTAAAGTGATTTAGTATTGCACAAACATAAGGTTGCAGTGACATGCATGATACAGATAAAAATAAACAACGGTCAGAACTGATACAATACAATACCAGCTGACTTATCCTGAATTTAGATGTGCAGCATCACACTCCTAATCATGGCACCAAACAGGGCGTGAAATATACATATGGCATTTCTAGCAGAAACGTTGAGACTGTGTATACCTGCACAAAAACTCCTGCGTGTGAACATTTTGAAGCCTGGAAAAAACTGGTGACAGTTAGCTGACAATTTAGCTTCATATCAAACAGGTAATAATACATCCAGAAGGAGATTAGTATTTGTGTATCTGCTGTATCTTAAAAGTCACACAGTGACCATTTACATCTGTGACTAATACTGAACTATTACTCAGTCAATGAGAGCTTGCAACACGTTCCCCAACCTTGAGAGCTCTGAGGAGAGGGTCGGGGCCGCGTGATCGCACTCACAGCCCAGTGGAAATGCATCGGGTAACAGATTCTGAAAGCCTGGTTTCCTTTCCAGACTCTGAATGTCCTAATTTCTTTCATTTCAGCCACATTAGCACTCTATTGTTTGTGATTTATAAAGGGAATTTGTGTGTAATTGTGCATACACACAGTTTTATCAATCTGATTATTCCTGGACAAACAAATATCTTTTGTGCACACATAAACTTTTGGTTTGGATCTTACACACTTACAATCTTCTTCTTCTATCTTCTCAGACTTCACAAAGACATTGTACAACAGCTCACACAGACTGTGTAGCACAGATAAACTGATTTTCATGTATTAAAAAAGGACCAATTTAAAAGCGATAGGAAAATCTGATGCACCTTACTGATAACATCCAAAAGACGCTTCAGCACACAGTCATACTGTCCCTATTCCTCTACAATGAATGGGCTGAAAACACACGTTCTGCTATTTTCACTGGCATTAATCCAAAGCTATACAGATAGAAATTAATCATCTAAAGTATTCTGCTACATATCACACACACATTTTACACATTGTGGCTGTAACCTTGCTTGTACAAAAAAAAAAAATCCACACATTTAGGATATGACTGATTTCATTTAATTCTTCCCACTCTTTTCTTTAGATTTTTCTTCCTCTACGGCTTGAAAGAGCCATTGACCTTTGCAGTCAAGAGATCAGGGCATATTTGCTGCAGTGAATAAAGGACCTGAGAATTATTGAACACATCATTCATAAAAAAATGACCAGATTATTCCAGGGAATTCATGCAAACCTAGGAAGACGATCGCAACCCAGTTTCTTTTCTGTTTGCCTTTGGTGATGCATGGCTGCCTAAAACACTTGCACACACATAACATCACACACCTTCCAGAGCACTGGATGTTTGAACGGACGGCATTAGGCTCGGCAAACAGAAGTGTGCATTCATCAAGTCACAGTCCCATTTCATTTCCCATCAGGGTTTGAGCCTCAACCCAGGTCAGCATGAGTGACACTGTTTCACCTGATCTCCTGCATGTTTAATACCCTGCTTTCAACCCCACGGTCTCTACCTTCTTGTATTGTTCATACTTCTCCCACCCTCTCTTCAAACCTCATGTTTCCTCCATCACCACCCCCTCTTCTTACCTTCACTTCATTGATTCCTCCCTCTCAATCCACTCCTCGCTCTCCTCCCTCCCTCTTCCTCCATCAATTCATCCACCCCCTTGCTCTTCTCCTTCTCCCACCTCTCCTAAAGACAAACACTCCACAGGTTGCACTCTCTCCTCCCTCCCACTCTTCCTCCCTCTCCCCGCAGACAGTGTATTTGCTCAGGGATGAGAACAGGCTTTGTGCCATTGACTAAGGAAGGAACTAATCAGACTCTTATTTGTCGTTGCCTTCTCTGTCTTATGGTGAGAAGAGAACGTGACCCGCCGGGGGCTCGCACACACGCACATGCACACATGGTGAACGGGACGAGCAGGGTGAAAGCTGAGAGCTGGCCAAAAGCACACACACACACACACACACACACACACATAGTATGTGCACACGGCAGCCAGACGCAACCTGACACCCAGGCTGATTCAACCGGGGAGTGAGCGTGGGCGTGCATTCGCCCCTGGACTGCTCTGTTCTCTGCTGCTTGCATGTGCACACGCGTGTTCAACACTGCCTTGCTGCTCTGTTGCCGTCTTTGTTCCCAGGGCAGCTCCGCTCTCCAATTGGCTGGCTGACGTGTGGGATATGGATCTGTGTTTTTCCTCATCAGCGGCAGCTCTGATTTGACAAATTCTGTTTTCCCTGCTGTCGGCCGGTGCACGAGGTCATGGCAGCGACAGGAGGCAGCTGCACAGACGAGCCGCTCACATGATGCCCCCTGTCTGTGCACTTGTGTTTGTGCAATAGTTGCACTGTTTCCAGACATTTGAACAGCGACAAATGTGTATATGCATACAAACTTCCTTTGTACACAGTCTCAGCACTTTATCCTGTCAGCAGGCTGATTAGTCAGTGCTCACATCTCCTTCACCACTAGTCTGCTCCATAATTCATGGATGTAACAGATGGGCTTGGCTCATATCAAATTCTCTCTAGCTTCATGTAAGACAGAGAACAGACTCTTTCCAGGTAACTCAGGTACTGAGCATCAAACTAGGTTACGAAAGGTGACTTACTGTTCCTTTTTTCCACATATACACAGTGGTAGTGTATTTGAGAGGGTATGAGGAGCAGGTGTCCTTGTCATTGTTAGATTTAATTTTTAATGTGTTGTTTAAGAGGGATGTGAGAGCAAATAATGAGTCAGCGTCTCACTGATCCAGTCTGAACAAAATGTTTACAAGATGAACTGTGCCACTGAAAAGTCAGACACAAGTCTTGTAACTAGTTTTTCTGCCTCTGCAGTTTTGCCCCCCTCTGTGATTCCACCTAATGTCAGGATAGGTTTCATATGTGTTTATGTTGTTCTCAAAAATACACTATAAATTAACCACCTACATCAGATGTGACATAATGTCCCCTACAAGGCGTACCCCATCAGTTAAGCATATCATTTCCACTTGGCATGAGAGATATTAAAATAGGTTATTCCAATCCTAACCTTTAAATGGTGGTACAAGTAAAAAATCCACTGGGTCCTACACTTCCCATAATGCATCAGTATTTTTACATTAGACCTTCCCTGCCATGTTTTTCAAAACTCAACACCAATAGTTTAAAATGAAGCCATTTTTATTAAGTCTGTTGACCAAGCCATAATAACCCTGATGACATCATAGGGACTTAATAAATATGCAGCCATGAAAAATAAAAATATGACTGGTGTTTGGATCACACTGACAACACAGGCAGAGAACAGATAAGTAAATAGTACTGCAGTTTAAAATGAGTGATTTTCATTGATATACACTGGCAAGAAAAAGTTTGGAAACACCAAGACATTATTGAATTATTACACTGAAATGTAAAAAAATACAGGAAACATGTTTATTATTTATCTGGTAAACAATCTAAAACATCTGAAGGCTTATCAACTATCTATTTTTTTCAGAAATGTATGTGAGGACGATCTTAAATTGATGCTGCGTGTCCTCCCAGGTATTAAAACATCTTAAAATAAGTTCATGTCCAGTAAACCAATAATGTGAGTTTATGTTTGACTGTTTCCACATACAGAGAGTTACCTGTCATTTTCAGTGTAAATTAGAATTAAAAACAGAAACTCATCAGTCTCTACTTGTGTTGACAAAGGAAGATTATTCTCTACAATGTGTAGACAAGAAATTCAAGATTTCTTTGAAAGGTGACCACAATAGTCCAAACTTTTTTTTGTCAGAGTACTTAAGTAATTATAATTATAATAATTATCCAAGTTGACTTATCCTGCCACCCCACTGGATTCTGGACAACAATTGTGCAACGCAATTAGGCTGGGTTTAGGCACAAAGACGTCTGGGTTGGGTTTAGGAACTAAAACATAGTACAGGTTACTTAAAAATGTCACTTTTTAGCTCTGAAATTTACCGACTTTCTTAACGTCACACACTGTAAGTCACTGGACAAACATGGCATTCATACTGGTCTAATAATGGTAATAAAATCAATAGAAAGTTTTATACTAGATTTGAGCTCCGGTGTCCTGTGGGAAAGTCCTGCTCTTCCACGCTCTGCGCAGCAGAGAATTACAATAAATAAGAAGATACAACATAACCAGTCAACAGAAAGTTGAAATTCTTTGATCAGTTAGAAGGGCAAGTCTCAGACAAAAACATTTATAAAGGAATATCCCTGCACTGCTGCCAAAGACTCGAACAACAGCTCTCCATGTTTTGGAGGATATTTACTCTAGAAAAATACATTTTAAAAGTTACACACTGCAACTTTAATGCTGTGATTTTTTTTTTCTTTACATGTAAGTGTTATTTTGTAATTATTGATTAGACTGATAGAGAGACTGCAAAAGACAAAATTTAGAGACATCAGAGAGGGAGTGTGATTCAGACAGGAGAACAGCCACATCTTTACTTCTTTACAGCTTCTAATCAGTCATGAGTCAGGTCACCAACTTGTTCGTTTCAAGCCATCACACTACACGTTTCCTTGTAGTTGGAGAAAAGCAAGAACATTCATATATTTAATTAGATTATATAATTATTACACTTGTTAATATAGGCACAGTACAAGAACAGTAATTCATATTGTGGAGTATGAAAAGTATTTTGGGAAACGATTACTTGGTCAAACACAAAGCTCCCATTTCATGCTTCTAACCCTACACCGTGCTCAGGCTGCGGGGAGAGTGTGCAGTTCCCACCAGCTGGCTCTCTCCCATGCGCACACTCGCCATTTCTCATGTAGAATTTCTGTCATGGATGGAGTGATGCTGAGTTGGCCCGTGGCACACGTAATGAGAGCAAAACTCCCTGGGCTGCTGCCACCCAAACAGACCTAGAAAAGCAGCAGGCAGCTCACACACAGATACACATACACAAAGGGAAGCACACATGGCTGCACACACACACACACACACATCTATTTAGCTCGTGCTAACAATCATGTGAGTCATGCTGATATGATCGTACCAGAAATTATTTATTATGGTAAGATCTAATCATAGAGAGCAATGTGACCAGACTGCATCAAGTTGGTTGTCGCCCTGCAGGCACCCACTGAAGGAACTTGGACACAGTCCCTCTCACTGAATAAATGGAGCACATACATGGGCTTTATTAAATGGAATACATGCTGTGTGGTGCATTAGATGCCGGAAATCTGTCAGCAAGTAACTCGAATTAAGAACATTTATATATGTCCTTAATTTGAGTTTATTTAGATTTATAAGGACAGAATCATTATGAAAAAGTCAACTTTCTAAATTCATATGTGACATACACACACATAAGCATTCAGAACACACTAATGCCGGGAACACTGGCTAACAGAGGCTTGGTTTTGCCCGTGGACAGAGTGGCATCACTAGTCCTAATATAAAGTAGCTACAGCATGGTGATGTGGCCGAGTGGCTGCAGGGACCAGATGGCGGCAAAAACTTCCATAACAGCCAACTGTACGTGTATGCAAAGGAAGCAGGGTGTTACTGTAGCATTGTTCACACATGACACATAGAGTATTGTTCCTTTAATAATCACATGAATAAACATCTTATAAAAGGAGGGGCTAATGTGTCCAGCTTCCCCTCACTGGTCCGTTTCCCGTCATCATTAACGAGCACTTCACTGGAATAATTTTGAGGTTTTCTTGCCAGACTGAACTTGCCAGTCTGTTGAAGGTTGAAATGCAGCTTTCAAAGCCAAATAAATCAAACGCAACTCGTCGTTGCCAAATATGTCACGCACACACACACATACGTGTCACGCGTTTGATCATTAGCGGAGGGCTGCGTGCCTTTGCGGACATGCGGGTACTGAAAATGCTACAGGATCTCGAGCCAGTGAAGGCATGTTGTGACTCTGAGTTCCTATTCCTGACAGCGTTTTCCCCTTGATTTATGACCTTGAGGTGAACCACCTAAGAGTGAAACAACTAATGAACCAGATGCATTATTTATTATTGAAAAGGCAAAGAGCAGAACAAAAGCTGAGGTTGAGGGTAAAAAATACTGAAACATTCCAAAAGCACAGAGAAAAAATGCTCTTTCTTCCTGCTCTCCTTATTTTGTATGTCAACCTGAAGCCTGTGCCAAGTATAATATTAGCTGGATAAAAGATCGTTGCAGTGTACACGGTAATGTGAGCAGCTCTTCTGCTCTAATTCGGGAATCAAAGTGATTGTTGCTTATCTTGATCAGCGGTGGGCTGAATTGCCAGCTGTGAAAGACAGTGGTAAAGATTAGATCTTAATTGTCAGACATTACAGTGTAATGGCAACCAGAGAGACATGGAGACACACAACTGTGCCTTGTAATAATCCTTTGTGGTGTTGACAGTGAGATCCAAGTTGAAATCAAGCTAACAAGCAATGAGGATTGTGTCGTTCCCTCTCTAGTTATGATAATGAGAGAGGACTTATTCCTGAAATATCAACTTACGTCTTGCAAGATGTTCATCGAGCTGTGGAACAAATATTTGAACCTTTGTGTGTAGTGTAGGCGAGTTAGGATTCTGAGACTTTTCAGGGAAATCTGAGCACCAGTGAGTTGCTGCTACAGCTGTGTCTTTATGACCTATTAGTAAAATGATCTAAACTCACATGATGAATCCTCACTGGTGGTTACATTGACGTCTTGCACAAGTCCAATTCTGGAAATCTGCACCCATGTCAGCAACTGTCCTGACATGACTTGTTTATGGAAGATCTTCCCCCATAACTACATAGGTTCAGCGCTAGCTACTAGGCAATATGCGTAAAAGCTTTATTACGAGAACAGTGGAAGAGCACACAGCAGCAGGGGCTGGACAAATCAAATCAAATAATAATAAAATAAATAAAAAACATCACAGTTATTTGCACAGATTTAATTGCCAAAGTGTGATCTAGGCTGCTGTTTAATTATGTTTGTGTTTTCATCCCTACAGCCTGCACCATAAAATTAGGTCTGCAAAGATAAACTTAAATTATAAATTTGAAAATTAAAAATGATGAGAAATTGATCTGTTTGTGTGTAAGTAGTATGATGAATTGGCTCTTTAATTAGTTCTTTTTAGTTTTTGTAGGTTTCATAAAATATATGACAGCTAGGTCAGAGAACAATGTATCCCTCATAGGAAGAAATATCTGTTGCGTAAATGAAATGTTCCATTTTTACCTTTGTGAAATTTGACATATTAATGAATGTTCCCATAGATTCTTATAGAAATACATTACAGAAAGTGAAAAAATAGTTGGACACAAAAATAAACCTAAATGAAAGATAATATTTAATTTTTAATAAGACCATTCTCTAGCAAACAGGGATAAAGCAATAAATGGTCGCTGCAGCCAAGGAGGGCTCACCCTTGATACTGCTGTTTTTCTTTCACGTGATAGGTCCGTCCTCCGGCCTATAAGCTGTTGTTTTTTACCACACATGTCATCAATCACAGGAGCATTTAGAACTTCCTTCACATTAATAACAGCACTTAGTTTATTTAAACTCTTATTGGTTTGACAGCAGCAATGAAAGATTGTACAAGTGTTTATATGTACATTATGCGTGTGGGTGTGTGAAACTGTGACAGAGAATATGGAGGAATTTTTGCAAAAAAAAAAAAAGTTAAAAGTAAACACACTCAAAGTACATGGAAATTGTAAGATACTAATAAAACGAGGAAAAATGCGACATAAATCGAAATATAGCATAGGCGTGTGTTGCAATAGCCTCATAACAGTGGCCAGTGTTGTGCATGGATGAGTTAAAAGAGCACCGTCTTTGAACACGCTCATTTTTTCAGTGAACTGATCATTTTGAAACTAAGGAACGTGAACTTCAGCGTCATTCACACGCAGCATGAACATGAGCAGCAAAGACTTGGCTAAGTTGATGTGTGTCTGAGCCGTAAGGTCTTCCTCCTCTCACTTCCCTGCCATCGTGCACTCCATGTACGTGTGGTGTTGAGGGACCATACAGAACATAGGTTAGTTGTGTTTTGGAGCTGAATGGTCTATATTGATCACAGAAGCCGCTAATCCTTCCCACCCTGCCAATGAAACAAGTATTTCACAGAAGTAATGTTCTCTAGGGTGTGACTGAAATGAACTAGTTCATTTTTTGCGACTGTAAACTCATCTCAGTATTCAATAAACATAAACTAGTTAAGCTGAACTCTGAGCTAGCTCTTGTCAAGTGTGAACTGACGGCAGCTGGCAGGTTTCTCTTGCGATAAGGTGAAGTATCTCCCCTGTGGCAGCAGGCATCTCTTGAAATAGCACCGTAATCACAGATGTTCAATATACAACAATAACAAACAATATAGACATCCGGTTATGGTTATGAAACCATGATACGTCCCAAATTAAATTTAGACACACAGACAGCTGATTAGGTTTAGGCACAAAACCTACAGAGCTAGTAAAAAGATTCTGGTTTGGGCTCAGATAAGTACTTGCGGGATTTATGAACATGGCTCCTTGTGCCACCACACATGTTCATAAATGCTGCCTTACGAAACTATACTATATTATACATTAAAATTAATATTAAAAACCAAACAGCAGGGAAAAGGTGACAAATGATACCTCTTTGGCTTTCAGTATTCCTAAATATTTCTGTGTTTTAAATACTGTCTACATATTTTATGTATTTTTCTTTGTATTCCAAGAGTCTAAGAAATAAATATATTTGTATATGTTCACAATAGCATTGCCAAAACAACAAATCTAATTATTTTAATCATCTACAGTGTCTTGTGAACAGTGAATATTTTAGGCATATTGCATTGGAAATGTGCTTTTTCTATTAGACTTTGAACTTAGGATACTGGATGTATCTACGTGAGTTCACACAGCACAATGTCAGTAATGGAACCAAATGATAAAAGTTTAATGTGAGATGCTGAGAAAGAAGGATTTACAGCTGCATAACTCAAGGTTGCATGCAAAAAAAATCTGGTGGGAGACTCCTGATATAAATCTTAAACATTTCCCCTGAAAGAAACATGTCAGAACACACTTGGACATCCTCGCATCCAGAAGACCCAAACAAGCCCCGGTGCAAGCAGCTTATCCGCACAAACACTTGAAACATTATCACAAACATTTCTTCATTCATATTTACCCAGGCAGAGGGCCAGGCCAGTGTTATTCATCATACAAGCAAACAGGAAATACCTCCTGCGTGCTCAAACTGTATCTCAGCATCAGCTTAACATCGATCATTTTGCAGTGATAAGAACAGGAATCCACACTTGAAGTCACACACGTGGCCTTGAAATGTTGTCAAGAGTGACAGTGAAGCTCCTTGTTGATGATTACAGCAAGCTGATTACGGTGTACAGTACTTGTATATTATTTTATTTTTCCATTGAAGCCTGATTCAACGTCGAGACAGAAAATAAGACAGGGATCACTCTGACTGCAAGCTAGCAACTGTAATCTGATTCGACAGATGCGCGATGACACCAGGAATTAGTCGTTGCTCATGCAAATAGAGTGCATATGCTAATCCTGGAGCTAATTGGTGGAAAGATGAGAGGGGGTGGGTGCAGGAAGGTTTGTCAGTTGAAAGTTAGCTGGATGGAGCCATGTGCCCACTTTGCTCTCAGCAGTCTGAAAAGCTTCCAGCAGCCCTCATTACACATGTGGAGTAGACTGAGCACTGAGAGAACAACATTCAGTTTTGACTAATACAGATGGCAAATTTCTTACATCACTGCCACTTTGAGCAGATTTGAATTTTCGCTGCTACACATGCTGGATGTGATGAATACATTGACATTTTTAATGCTAATACACTAAGTGAATGCAGTGATTATGAATAAACCAGTGAGGCAACAGCAGCACTTAGCAATGCTTAACTACCTTTATTATAGTAAGGAGCATTACCTAGAGTATTGTGGCCTTTTTAACAGCAATTGTCGTGTTGGTATTATACGGAAAAGGTGATACACGTACATACAAATAAGCCAAGTAAATAGGATTGCAAATTAGCTTCCAGGTCAACACAGAAATAGAGCTGC
>JAUBNQ010000016.1:4167875-4187421 GCA_032353495.1 Ctenopoma kingsleyae
ATTTTCCTTACTGAGGAGTTGGCAACGCTGCTATTAAGACGTCTTTTTACAGGAAGTCAGTGGATATTTCAGCACGTGCTACAGTGTGTTTAGATACCACTATTTCTACATTCTCATCTACTTTAACAACTTCTGCAACACTGTTTTTGTAACTCATTGTCCTCATTCTGTTTCCTTCCTTCCTTTATCTCTTTATGCCTTTTTATTCTTTTTGTTATTGCTTCTTCTACATTTCTTGGTTTTTCTGATTTAATCTTGTCATTATCTTGTTTTGTCTGTTCATCCCTTAATCCTCTTGTGTCTCCACACATATGCAGACACCTTTACATGTCTTTCCAGACCAAAACCCTAAAAAGCTGAAAAGGTTGAGAACCATACAGTAGTTTACTTCAGGTTGATTATTGTTTTAATTAAAATACTTTACCCAGTAATGGACACTTATAAACTGTGGCTCTGCTCTTCCCTGCTTTACATAATGCCAGCTGAATTTCCCCTTACATTAAAAGTAAAATCCTGAATAAATGAGTGTATAATTGACGCCCAACCAGATTATTTTACACATGGCTCATGGGATCACTCTGGGTAATGAAGAAGAAGATCAAAAAGATATGAATAATACTTCAATTTAATTTCATATTTTGAACCAGTGTGTCAAAAGCGCTGATCATATTGCTAGAACAGTCCCAGAGTGGTCAGTACTATTACAGATCTATTTGCAGCAAAACAGACAAATTTTCTTCAACATTTTCTCAAGTCTTTCAGCAGAGAGTGTGACAAGGAGAGGCATTGTGACTGTCAAGCAACAGGCTCCTCATTCACAAGCATACATACATACACATACAATGTATTACCAATGTCAAAGGTAAATCTGCCACTGCCTTTGAATGCCCTGTGTATTCAAAAGAAGCAAAAGGAAAGGGGTATGAAGTGAGATTGAGAGCATTTGGAGACCATAAAAGCTATGACAGGATAGGGGGAAAAAAGTGATGTGGATAAAGGGAGACAGAGAGACATCCTACAAGACATACAAAAGAAATAAACACCATTTTAATAGGGTATTCCGCCCTTTGCTTTTTACAAGACCTGCGCCCCAGAGGGGCATTCGTCCATCATCTGCAGATCCGCAGCTGCCAATAAATCCCAGACAAGCTTTTCCTGCTGTCTGACACACAGTCAGTGCAGAAAGAGAGATGTTTTACAGTAAAACCACAACCGTGTAAAAGATCCCTCTGACTCCCCTGGGGTGAGGTGCTGGAACAATGCTGTCTCTTTTCTCTATGGACTTGGAAATACAGAAATCTATACAATGTGGCCATCGTATGCACACATGTGGAGGGTAGCTTTCATGGGTGATAACCTCTGATGGCTCCCATGGGGCCAGACTGGGGCCAAATGGGAAGGATTTCAGTCAAGATGATGCTGCTATTGTTTCACTAGCACAAGTGCATGAAATAATGAAATCTGTTGATAGAAACTACAAAATGGTACATGATTGAGTTTGTTCTTCTTGTCATGATCCATCTTGTTCAGAAAGCCACATTTACAAGACAATGTGTTTTAAACCAGATGGTTCAAAGTCAAAGCAAACAGCAGGTTCAAAATTTGTCATCTCACAACAAAAGAAGAAAAAAAAGAATAATCTACTGTCCTCATATGCTGCAAGTTCAGAATAACAAGAAACAGATATTGTGGTTCAGCAATGTCAGAGTTCACAAAAGCTGACCCTTGTGTGTCTTTAATGTACTCGACAGGAAGCCCTGCTGTCCCAGCTGGACTCGGCAGGCCTCGTCAACTTGGCCACAGGTCACTGATGGATACGTTTTACAGAAATGCTACAAAGGAGATGACAGAGAGTGAGAAACATAAAAGGAATGATTTGCATCATTCATGCTGTTGGTTTGGGAAATGAGAACGAGACTAGATGAGCTGAGAAATGGAAGGACTTTGTTTTTATTTGTCAGATAGGCTGGACGACAGGACAGTGAAAGCCACAGTGGGTTGAAAGAAGAGTCAAAAGTGAAAGTGATGGAGGAAAATGCAGTAACATTGTTTCATCTGGGATTAGAGATGGCCTCTGAAGAAAGAAATGAGGGAAGGAGATGGCAGGGGGAGGCAGAGGTCAGGGTGGGGGAGTGTGTGCTGACTAAACTGTTTGAAAGGTTGTGTTATGAACCCGTCGTTAACCTCTGTATCCTGCGGGGAGGGTGACTGGGGCCTGGGAATTGTGTTACAAACCAAGGAGCAGCTCTTATCCAGTCATAACTCAGCAGAGGACAGCTAAGTGTCATCGCTATCAAATAGCTTCTGGGACGGACACTCCTCCACACTTTTTCTCATGAAGGTCTCTTTTCCTCCCTTGCTGATTACATTACACTATTTTTTTTGTGATTTCTTCATGCATCATCCCCACAGAGGAGTGGTTTGATATAGGGAGGCTGAGTGCTGATGCTGATTGAGCCATAAGGATACGGTATGGCACCAGGTTTAATGTCAGACCCCTTCAGCTGTGGCGACAGCAGCACTTGTCAGGCTTATTACTAGCCAGAATGCTAACAAGCATATCTGAGGACCTGGAGAGCTCAATGACAATGATATTAATAAGTCTGCAGTGCCATCCGGGCTCTTTATTTTGGGAGCCACATTAGTATTGGCCGGTATTGACACCATCTCTCCATCAAGACTAAATCAATAACCCATCTACTGCACTGCATGGATTAAAAACAAATCAAATAAGACATTCTAGGCAGATAAAATTGTTTGAAAGTGCAGAACGCGGCGACACCGTTCCTTGTTAAGAGGCGCACAGCGTCACAATATTTGGCTGAAGCAGATGGTGGAATAAACATCTGCCATCATCACACTGAAGAGTGCGTCTGATATTTGCAACATGAAAGACACCTCTTCAGTGCATTTATAGTCTGCCTTCCACAGGTCACATCTAGAGAGGCATATGCAGAGCTTTCACTTCAGAGGCGAGTATCAGCTTCACTTCTTATCTGTTTTGTGCACTGTTGTGAAACAAAATCTGGTATAAGTTAAAATGCTAAATTAAAAATCTTAATATCTGACTACACTATAAAGGGGTGGGGAAGAGCTTGAGACACAAACTACTGTTACTGTTGTTGTTGTTACCCTTTGACATTCCTTATTTAAAGACCATGTCTAGCAGATGGTATACAAACTGATTCAGATGCATATACCTTAATATCAAAGTCAAAGTCAGATGGATTCATAATTTAGGGACTAGTTCAAAATATAGTGCCAATCCATTGTGTTGTCAAAGACTTTTATGCATACAGGCAAAAAAATGATTCTGCTGCTGGCAGTAGTTACAGTGTTAGAGGAAAACCAATGTTAATAGTATTCTTTCTCTGGGCCCCACAAATATCTGCTCACCAACGTTCCTCACAGTCTATACAACACGCCTAATTCTTGAGATATTTTTTATCTCAACCAATGGTGCCATTAATAAAACTACACTCCAGCAGCATAAAGTGGGTGAAATAGTATCACAGTTGGATCTGACATCACGGCAACTTGCAGGAAACACAATCACTCATACCATTACGCAGGTTTTGAACAACCCCCCAGGCTGGATGAACTTTTATCCAAAAAGGAAAATTGTAGTGAACAGTAAAATTGCCAAAAAGAATACACCAAATTCATTGCTCAGTTTTTACTGACTTTCTTGCACAGCTGGCTCCCACTGATTGCTTTGGTGATGTCACTGTTCAAAATAAGTGATGCCTCAAAGCAGGTCAAATTGTAATAAACTTGAATAATCCCGCAAGTTCAGCCAAGCGGAAAAATGAAAAGAATTTTTTTTCCAATGAGTAGCCTAATTACACTTGGAAAAGTCTTTGATATAATTAAACTTCTGGTTTTGAAAGCTGGAACTGTCCACCATCCTCTCCCAGGACATAATTTATTACCATTGTTCTGTTTCAGACTCATGACGACCACCCAGGAAAACCAAACTTTCACTATTAATGCATACAGCACATTTTCATTTTAACTGAATGTATATTGGTTGTCCTCTTCACATCCCTGAGTAATGAATGAGACATGTGAGTGTGTCAGACACCCTTTCATATCTTTTCTTCTTTTACTATGAGCCACCACCTCAGTTCCCATCCTCCCTGTATGTCATCATGGCTTAAAATAAAGGGAGCTGAGAGCGAGTGATAAAAGAAACACACACACCTCTTGACTTAAAACATGCTCGGTGAAGCCCACGCACCATTACTGTATGGCACTCTGATTTATCTCATCTTTCAGGCTGCCTCCGTAGCTTCCCAAATTCACCGTGCTACATTCACAGCTAAACACACCCACACACCCACACACACATATATATAAACACATATCCATACATACTGTACAGGGCCTACACACAAACACTAATCATTCACCACTGACTTTGCTCTGGGTTTGTTCAACATTATTAACTTAGCCGGAAACCTGTGTATTTCAGCCTCCTCACTACTGATCTGTCATCATGAGCTTTCAGGAAAGGCAAGCAGGGGGTACTGTTACTTAGCATAGTATGTCCTTAATGCTCGGTTCCTGGTGAGAGACAGAAACACACACCTACTTATGTAATTGTAGTAGACAGTAACAAGTCTAAACTAAATTCTGGCCAATTAACATAGAGGCACAAGGTTAAATACATATTACATGCATGTCTGTTCTGCCTAATAAACCTGCAAATACTTTTTGTTTTTGCCACTGCAGGCTGCTATTAAGTTCATATTCTCACCTTTTGATTTGATATAATGAACGTGTCTTATTTACAGACTATGTAGATATGGGATTCACTTTGGATTTTTTGTTGCAGTTTCGTGAATGGTCAAAGGGATGAGAAGTGGCACCATATCCAACTTTCTTATCGTGTTGTTTACAGCTCAAGTGACCTATGCTATTAGCATGTGGCTCTCTTCAAATGTGTCAATTAAAATATTTTCCAGTGCTTGTTTTTATCACTTGCAGTACATTTAAAGCATTGCTGCTGAAAATGTTGATGATATTCTAGTTCTTCAAGTTAGTAGGTTAGAGTCATTTATAATGAGCAAATGTAAGCGAGTATGTAAGTTCATTTGCTACACCTGTGCTAAGCTGGTTAAATCTGTGTTATGCTATATGTTTTTGTGTCGTATCTTCAACCGCAATGCAATGCCAATCAGTCGAACAAATGTTGCTGTTTTTTTTAAGAAATAAAACTAGAATTACCACATTGCGGATGTTTGTCCCAGATGTAGTGATATTCCTTGCAGGTGTTTCTGAGATACAGCACTCACGAGAATGAGACATACATGAGGTCACAGTGACCTTGACCTTTGGCCACCAAAATCTAAAGTCATCCCTGACGTCAGGTGACTTTTTCTGCCTAATTTGAAGAATTCCCTCAAGAAGTTCCCGAGACATCACATTCACAACAAGAACTGGATGAACATGAGGTGACTGTTACCTTGACCTTTGACCTTTCTCCACCGAACTCTAATTAGTTCATCACTTCCAAGTGACAAATTTGAATAAATTCTTGCAAAGCATTCCTGACATATCACTTCAGAGGACTGTGTAGACAACTCAAAAACATAATGCGTCCGGGCCTGGCTATCACCAGTGTAGAGGCATAAAAACGACTGAAGACACTTTTGTCAGTAATGATCAGTTGGAAAAGCTCCCTTTAGAGCCAGTCTCACAACAAGTAATATGTTGTTCTTGCATAAAATGGGTAGAATGCTAAATATTTGATGAGTAGGATTTGTTCTACACTGCATGCATTTATACAACATCAGTTCTCTTTAGTCCTTAATGGTTTCCACTTTTTTAAACTCTTGCTTCATTACCATGGGTGACTCAGATCAGATAAAAGGCATTCTTTCATTGCCTTTGTTGTGTTTGAAGGTGTCCTGTTCATGAGCCAGTTACTTTCTGCAGCTTTTACTTCCCTCTCCCTCTCCCTCTCCATCCCTGCCCCTGCTGGACATAAATTTCTTCTCTTGATCTCTGAGTGGTTTCAGAGGTAGAAAAACAGGAGTGCTCTGTAAATTCTGTCCTCCTTTTATTTACATTAGTGTGTCAAAGGCCCTTGCGCTAATTCAGCTGGTTCCAGTGTTTCTGGGCGGAGAGTACATCACTTCTATTTGGGTTAAGCATCTATTACCAAAGGCTTTTGGCCTTGAGATTTGAAATTGTTTACACACTTGCCCAAACCTATCACAGGCCCTGTGTGGCTCCTTTCCCTGGAGTCCCTCACAGGCTTCTGAGGCCACAGTCGCTTTCATCTGTGAATTCTCTGCGGCCAGTAACTTTCTGCTACTAATTACACACTGTGAAATGTTGAACTAACATTACAATAGCCAGGGTGCTGTAATATACTAGCTGTACAAATGCATTTAGATCTTCACTTTAATAAAACAAATGTATTAAATATATTTTTGGTGGTCTCCATTGACAGATCACTAAGCTTCTCATAGCTTCAGTTCATCCATCATTAGACTGACTGCTATGCTATTTTGTGCAGAGATTCCTAGTTTCCAGAGGATGAATCAGTATGACTTTAGTGACACTCTTCATCTTGTGCACATCAAGGTTTTCAGTAAAATATGTCAACATCTACTAGGTGGATTCATCTTTCTTTTTACCTCTACCATGAGGTTCACATTTGTTATATTGGGTGGGATGTCTGTTTACAGTACAGATCACCATGACATATAGTCAAACCCTTCATGATTAAAATAAACAATATATAAATAATATAAATAAATAAATTGCCATCCCTTAACGTTTTAACTTAACATACATAGTATTTGCAGTACCAAGTACTGGCAATAATCTGGGGTTGTGAATTGTCAACATCAGGGTATTTGAATTAAATAACTGAATATATGTTTATTGTCATTGTGCAGTGTTACACCAAGATTAATTCCTTGGTGCAAGTACATAAAATTAACTGATGAAAATACCAAATCAGTAAGTGAATAAAAACACATCCATCACATTCTGTTTGAAAATTTATTAGCTTAGTATTATGTATTTTAGCATCCTGATGTTGGTCTTTATCTCAAACCACAGTGCATAAGTACTGCCTCAAAGAGCTTATACAGCAGGCTGTAGCTTTTAGTATCATTGACACCACATGTCAAATCAATTCAGAGTGTGTGCAACTCAGTCAATTATTTTTGAAATTAAACTAAGCACAGCTGCATAGAAGAAAAATGAAACCACTGAAAGCATAAATTCTGCACTTAGATTCATGTTTTTGAGCTAGAAAGCCTCTAAAAGGGTGTTCTAATGTATCCTAGCCCAGAAAAAAACATTACTAGGATCTACTTTTTTTTTTTTTAACATAATGTATATCAATACTCTAATTCTCTAATTAGTTTGTGCCCAGACTTCAAAACCTCTGCCAACCATCAACCATCAGTGGTGCTGTGATGGACAGACACATGTGAGTACATGTTCAGTATCACAAATAGCCATCAAGGAATGATGGCTCAGATTTCCAATATGTGATGCAGTGAGCGCCATGTCTGAAGAGCTCTGAATCCTCAAGATGAGAAATTTACTCCATGGTTCAGTGTAAGTAGTGTGAGAATAAGGGGGATCTATTTTGTAGATCTCAGTATGAGGTATTTGAAGTTTGGATCTTAAAATGAGTCAGTAATGGAGGCTGTGACTTCACTTTCCTCCCCTAAGTATATGAAAGCCTAAAGACACTATTCAGTAACTCCACCTTAAAATGTTATAATACCTTTCATGAAGCCCTTGAATGGAAACCTGATTGATGGTATGGGAAACTAAAAGCGACTCCTTGCTTTCAAATATGCATTAAAAATTAAAAAAAAGCTGAACTCTGTTTGACATCACAAACAATTGTGGCTGATTGTCAGAACATTCAGCTCTCCAGGGAGAGGAAACTGCATACAAGTGACAAATTAAAAAATTATGTGGCACTAATAAATGGAACTGACATATTTGGTCTCCAATAACTGTGAAAAAATGGAATACCTCTCCACTTTGGATTGTGGCTCAGGATTCATGTTTTAATTGATGTCATTACCAGCCACTAGGAAATGTCACAGAAACTTTTAATTAAGTCTAGCCTGTAATTAAAATAGGAGGAAAAAGACACACTCAACTGGCAGCTGTCTGCCTGTCTACCTCTCTGCCGACGACATCAGGCCACACTCAGCCTACTTGATTGTAGCTAAAATTTGGTGTCTTGCTGCTTGTCACTTCACATTAATCAACATGTACATTATTGAGAATAAAAAATAAAAGATTCAATGACATGGAAATGAATGCTCATCATCTCCACAGGTTGTGATGAAATAAATAAATGTTATTCGTATTTCTGTCCTCCTCACAGGAGCGGGTCAAATGTAGGTGAAACAGATACGGACTTAGCTGATGAATTCCGTTGTTTTTGTAAAATCCTTTCTCATAATCAACAGAGGGTAGAAATGTCATACATGGTGGCTTTCCCAAATACACAATGGCTGTTTACATTCTACTGATTACAATAGCCCTGTGCCACCCCCAGTTTATGTGGCTGTTCATGAAAAATGGGGCAGCTGAAACAAAATTAAAAAAAAAGATTCTCATGAAGTAAAGCAAATGGTGTTCTTTGCAATTCTTCTGACTTTCCCCAGAAACACTCTGGCCTACTTGGGGAAGAAAGATTAGTAAAAGACAGAACATCCCACATGGACTTAGTGTGGTTTTCTTCCACATTGTGGTGCCCACAACTTGGTAATTGTCTTTGCATCCAGACTCTTAAGGGAAACGGGAGCAAACCCCAGTCCAGCCCGTTGCTCTGTTTGTCCCAACTTTCAATCGGATGAAGGAATAATGTTCTAAGCGGCCTCAATCTTTGGGCTTAAGAGAGGGTGATTGAAACCCTTGTGGCTTAGCAGACAAGACAGTCTGCAGAGTGTCTGCATGTTTCTCATTCTGTCAACATGTAAAGTAAAGTCCCTCAGTTTCATGTGCAGCGCAGACCAAAACATTATCACTATTTTTCATATTAATGAGCTACATGTAATTAATTAGTATCTTAACTACATTTCTCATATTCAGTTTATATGCACATAGTGGCTAAAGTAGTAAAATCACTTTTTTGTCATTTTCTGAAATTACTGAAATTACAAATGGGCCATAAAAGGAAATAAATGACTTTTTATTCACTTATTTGTTTTGACCATTGCTTTTCTACTGTAATTGAACGTCCTTTGAGCAGTCCTGACATTGTTCTTTCATACTGACCGCTGTGACGGCATGTCCAGGCAATGCATTCATCAAACAGCCACCATCAAAAGCTTGACCGCTCTGCCATGTGCGTTGCTGAATAGGTATTTTAAAATAGTAAATAGGTATTTTATTTTTTGGTTTATATGTGACCTTGGAACAACTAGGCACCTTTACAATTAACTGAATTCAATTTTATTTTCTGTTAGTATATACATTTTTTTTAAACGTCATATCACACGTAGTTAAAACATACTTTTTCTAAGTAACTTTAGTTAGTTCATGCATTAGAGATTTGCTGTTGCTTCTCAGTGTGATGTAATATGTGGCTGTAAGTGAATGTTGAACTTAAATTGAAATTATATTAAAGACAGAAAAACAACTTCAGTGAGTACCGTACTTGCTCCACAACATCTGGATCTTCATCTGCAAGTTTGCAATATGCACTTTATATAACATTAAGATGTCATGTTGCCTAATGTAAGCTTGACTACTAATTGATGTATTTTTGTGTTGCCTTTTGTTAGACAATATTGTAATTTAAAGATGAACACAAGGTCTGGTCAAAGTTTTTTTCATGCTTTGAGATAATTCTTTATTAAGAAAGAAAGAAATGTAATATTATTTATGATTTTGAGTTTTATTTAAAGCTTGGCTCAAAGTCTTCTCAACAAAGATAAGCCTTTACGTTTTGCCATTTAAAAAGAAATTGTCACCGCACATCCTTGTATATATTCAAATTAGATCTTAAGGAAACAGCTCAGAAAGGCTATTCTCGGAGCAACACGTGCCCTGGTTTTTGTCTGTGGACATGCTAGAAAACTTTCTGATTGAGTAACAAAAGTCAGCCAAGATAAAAAATAAAACCGAACACTCGCTTAATATAAAGCATAACAAATGACAAATCCATGCTTATCTGAGCTATTAATTCTTAGCTGATAAAAATAAGACACCCTGTGAAGTGTGCCAAAGTTCAATTTTAAATCTCAAATAAGCCTTAGATTTATATCTGACATTTTACATTTGTTATCCGGCAACACAAATGATTAAAAAAAGATCTAATTGATGGGGTTAGAGAAGATAGATGGTGGAAATTTAATTATTCTTTTCAGCTGAAACGAATCCTGAATGTCCACTCTTTAAAGCCGTGGAAAAGGGGAGGCAGCTGTGAGAAAAAAAAAGAAAAAAAAAAAGAAACATTGAAAAATGCTCAATATGTGCATAACTACAGGTACTATATGTCATGCAAAAAACAAAAAAGATTCTGCTGTAGGTGGTAAAGTTTATGATGACGTTTCTTTACAAACAGAAGAAAGCAAGAAAATATTGTGATAAATGCATACAGAGACGTATTCTATGCAACAGTATTTATAATAATACAACACAATCATAGGATGCTCACAGTGGATGAATCATGTTGTCTTCCATCTAAGTGGCATATGTAACACTAGTATGACATATAAAGCAGCTATGTGCAACATGTGAGGAGGAGGCAGCCAACTAAATAATCCAAAAAATATGTCAAAAGCATGAAACAGTTTGAGAAAATAAAGCACAATATATCACAGTATGTAACAAGAGGGGTTTTGGATGAAACAAGACAGGTCTAATTCCTCACTAATCCCATGGGGAGAGACTGTTCCCAGGCTGAATATCCATTTAGCCTCTGTTAGTAAGAGGCAGCCCTTCGAGATCACCACCTCTGCTACAGGGTGCGATCATTTCAGAACTTTAAATCTGCAGAATGTCAAAGTTTTTGACATAAATCACACACATTTCCTGCTCTGTGAATCAAGAATCTACCACACATATTCATAATGGCATGGAGCATGTATCATATTTATCATCATGACACGGTGGTTTACCTTTTTAACATGTACTTATTAGCGTTGTTGTAGAATGACCAACACTGTCATGGTTAGTGCCCTGCCTCCAGCATGGTTAAAAAAGGAGCACTTTGACTGTATATGTCAAATGTGTCCCGTGAATGGACTTAAATGATTATGAACAGTTTTGACAAAAAAGGAGAGACCGAGTTTTCTAAGACAGGTTCAGCCCAGGCCGTAACACCTCTGCTGATTCTACAAATGCTTTCATTCAGCAGCCATCAAACACCAGCATCCCCATCAGCTACAAAAACCATCCCAAAGCAATCTCTCCTGTCCTGCTCCTCCACTCTCTCACAAACGCAGCTGCCTCTGAAACTCTGCGTTTCCCCCTTAAGGTTCGCCCACAGCCGACGCGAGGCTTTGCCTGTTCATTCCTGCCTGTTTTCATTTTGCTGCCGCAAAACAACCCGATCAGCACTCTCTGCAATTACTGAACAGACTGAGGAAGCAGCGGCTTGATTTAGCAGACTGTGGGGACTGCCATTTTCTATTATCTTTGGGTCTGTGACGATTTGTGGCGCATGTGTGCGAATGCATATGTGCTCTCCTCTCTGTCCCTCTCCCTCACTTTCTCTTCTTCCCTTCCCTTTCCTTCCTGTCTGTCTGTCTTTACCTCTTGCTCTTGTTTTCTCCACATGATAATATCTCATCTTTTCTCCTGAACAGGGGCCCCTAACCCAAAGTCCACAATACCAGATGTCTATACAAACTAAGCGAGAGGAAGTCCAGGCTACATGATATGAAGATGAAAGCTAAGATGGTGTTCGATAGTCTTCCCACTGTGCTACTGAAATAAACAACGATCTTCAAAGATGAGGAGCTGAGATATGGCAGTGTGTATGCGCCTTTTCTCAAAGGATTCCCACACAAAACAAATAATTTCACCAGTGATTGTATGGAACCATATATGGCTAGAGGGCTTCAGTGTATTAACTACTCAGTATCCCACTCTGCAACAATGGCAAGCTGTTCACCGGAGCTCTGGGGAGAAGAGCTTGTGCTACATTGTAATAAATCACATTTACCGTTCTGTAATTAAAGCTTAAAGAACATACAGCTAAAAACAACAGAACGCCTAGGGAAGGGCACATTCTGTTAATATTCATCAAATAGCTATGTTGCGCTAAATTAAATGACAAATGCTCTATATGAGCCTGCAATCACTGCAGCCTAAATACATGGTGTATACTTCTTCCTGGTTGGGAGACGACAACTGCAGAAAGACACTGTGCTGCATTTAGCCAAAAGCGTTGACATACTAAAACCCTCCAGTAGCCACAAGACCTTCCTTCTGCTTCTTCCCAAACCCGACCAAACAGGCCGTGCTGTTCCAGTAATTGAGTGAGTAATGGACTTATTCCGCTGAGTGGTTCTCTGGGTGTACTCAATACTGGGATGTAAATCCTGTGGCAAATGGCAGATTAGAAGGAGGGGGAAAAAAAACTTAAGGGAAATAAATAAAAAGTGAAAAAGAAAGTACACAAACAAAAGAAAATCCATAGTACAATTATTCCCACACAGTAAATTCGGCAGAGGTCTCCGCTTGAGCCGTTTTCATCAGCTTTCCGCACAAATCTGAGAAGATCATTGCTGTCTCTCTGGTTTTGAGGTCGTCTGATGGTCCCGTCCTCCTCCCATACCGCTTCTTGTTTGTCCCACCATCCACACATGCTGCCCTCCTCATACTGTACGTCCAGGCTGAACGCTGGACCCCTGCCACACATTCCACCAGTGGCATACAGTGATCGGACTAATCCCTTTTCTCCAAACGTACCACGCAGCCTAGATCCTCTAACAATTAGCTTGTACAATAAACCCATTATCCATAAATCCATCAGAGGTCTCAGCTCCAGTCCATCCCTACCAAGTCTTCCACACAACACAGCCTCGTGTGCTTTCTTGTGGCTTCTTGTCACCATTAATTAACCAAACACTGAGGTTTGCATCTGGATTACCGCACATCCTAATATCTGCACTCATCATTTTTCAATCTGTCCACATCTCTTTCATCTCCTTGTGAATCAATTTGTCTATTATTCTAGTTTCTTCCTCTATTTATTCCTCTTTGCTTCTCATTTCCACTGCACAGGGGTCACCGTGCTCAAGCAGCTGGCCCACGCCGTACACGTAACGGGGAAATTCGACTGATTGAAATAATCCCCATTCCTGAAAATACACTGTTCTGCCCAGATCCCCTCACGATTAGCAGCCCACGGCTAGATAGCCCATAGTGAAAATAAGCAGCCTTGAGTCAAAACAAACACACGCAGGCGAAGGGTGCAGAAACCCACAGCAGGACGCCAAGCGAAATATTTTTGGGCCACTTTGTCATGCTGATGCTACAATGGAGATGATAGCAGTGATCTCATCAGCTAAATATTTTTTTTTGCCATCATGGCTACAGAGTCTTTTTCCCCTTGTTCCTTACACAAAAGCGGGGTGTACTCTTAACGCCAGGGCTATAAATTAATGTTTTGGTGGGAGCCTGTTGCTAAGGGCTGGAAAGTGTAGGGGAAAGAAAGAAGGGGGGGCAATGGCCGGGGTCCAATTAAAATACAGATGTCTGGCTGTCGGTGTAATTCCATTCAGCCGTGATTTACATTTAGAACAGTCACCCAAGGCCTGTCACTCTATGCTCGCACAGGAAATCGAAGCTGACTCCGACCTAATGAGAAAAGTGAACCTCCCGAACTTTTACGAGACCCTCGTCTGAAAGGAGGCTTGCAACTTTGGCCGTAATATGAAAGCTCTTTCAGCTAATCACCCATTGACAGGGGAGACCGGTGCATTAAGAGCTCAGCAACCAATTTCACTTTGTGCTGCTGGTGTGAAAAATGCATGGCGGGAAAGTTGCCCTTTGCTAACACCCCAGCTTGGCAGCCACTCCTAAGTGTAATCTCTGTTAAATAGTTTACCTCATTTAGAGCAATGTACGGTACAGTACCTGAGGATGAAAGACGTTATTGAGCTGAAAGACCAAAATATCTTTTTTTGTTTTTATTTTAATAAACAAATTGCAGTTCAAGCATTGGATCCCCATGGCTGAAAATAAAGCAGGAAAGACTATGTATACATTAAATGTCTGCCTGTCCCTCCTGCACCTAAACTATAAAGCTCTTTATTTAAAATGCTTAAATCTGTATAAAAACCAAAATGTACAGGTAAATACTGCACGTCCAGATTTGAAAAACCACAGCTTCCATGACATAAAACTACAAACGCAGGTTTAAAAATGACTAGAGTTCTGTTCTAAGGTCTAGCTGTAACATCTGCTGTCTAAGAACGCTCATGTACTCATCTGTTGTTGAGAAGTTTATTCTGTAAATGTCTCGGAATCATGGGAAATGGTGTTCATTAAAAGCTGTTAAAGTGTAATTAATGACTGATACAAAAAAACAAAACAACCTACTGTCTTTATCTAAACACAACAAGTGACAGACATGACCCAGTCGAGATACACTTTGGCATATTAACAACTCTTAACATTTCAAGATGTATTTTAAATATTAGCGGGCTATAGGGGAGCTGGTGTGCAGATTTGAACCCTGTTTACAGTCTTGGAGATGAACTAAGCTAGCTGGCTCCAGCTTCATATTTAACATACAGCCATGAAAGTTGCATCAGTCTTTCAGTCTGACCTTTCCACACAATGTGTGTGCATGTGTGTGTTTGTATTGTTGGGAAAAAAAACAACAACAACATGAAACACAAGAAAAACAAGAATCTATATGATTATCGGTATAGCACAGAGATACATCCTCTTAAATGTGGAGAGATGGGTTGACTTTAATAGCCACTTAGTCACAGCATCCATTTGGTCAGAACACAGCCACATAAAACACAGTGAGAACACGCTGTGCTGTGCTTGTCAATAACGGTAATCCTGTATATGGAAGAGAACAGGATATATTCTGTCCAAGGCAATAACTCACAACTTTCCTTTACCATCTACAGCTTTATATCAGTGCTTTACTGTAATATCCCTGTCTGACAAATGCCTTGACAATCTTTCCTGGTCAAAGCCGTCTTATCGCTTTCATCCTACCTGCCGTGCAAATCAGCTCTGTCTTTTGATTCCCATTTTATAAGGAAAGGTCAGTACAGCAGTGATTTATAATATGTTCTCCTGCAAATTCAACAAGGTAATCCATCATCACAAAAAAGAAAACCCGCGGTCCATAATAAACATTTGCTTCCTCGAGCGCCTGAGTGAGAGAATACACACAAGGGCTATGTTTTTATATATGACTAAGATTGAGAAACATATTTGAAATTCAACAAACATCCAGCAAGAAAGGCAGCACAAAGCTGTACAGGCAAAACAGAAAGGAAGGCTGGCTGGTTATCAGGAGACCGTTTTGTTTCGGTTATCTGTTTATTAATTTTAGAGCTCCCTCTTATCTGCTTTAAAAGTCCCAAATTCAATGCACGACCAATTCAATCATAGTAGGTGGTGCCAACCATTCTTCTGCAGCTCATCCATCTGCAATAAACAGGATGCGCTCCTCGGACAATGCAGCCAGGAAGCAAGAGTCCACTTGTCCCCGAGGAGTTCATCTGGGGCTCGGTGCCTCTGGCACTTTCTGCTCTTCGTGGTGAAGATGTGCAAGCTGTGCTCAAAAATAGACGAAAGGTTCACTGCTGGTGGAATTCTGAGCCTGCCTTTAAACAATACCTCTGACCTAACCTCTGGTGTAAATCATCGGGGGCTTTGACTCGATGCAGAGAACAAAGAGGGGAGACCTTATGAGGTATTTGCTTCTTCACAGTCAGGGAAGGGAAGCTGAATTTGCCTGCCAAGTCCCTGCACTTATAAAAAGTATCAATGAGAGGAAACATAAAATCAGTAAAACTTCTAGAAGTTTTTTTTTTCTTTGATTCGCTTCACAGCAGACATGAAGAAATTACACATTGTAAGATTTTCCTCGTATTGCAGATTCCTGCACGTGGGCGGCTTGTGGGATTAATACAAACGGGTGACTTGTTATTGATTGTAGAGGAGAGTGGCTCAGTTCTCGAACCATAATATGGCCCTTCAGATGGAAGAACCGAGGCCTGCTTTAGCACCGTATCCCACATCTGAGGCCTCGAGTGTGGGCCATTTTCCCTCCTTTTTGCCTACATTACCCCGCACAGCTTGAGACAGCGGAGACGGACAGACAGCGATGGCGGTGGGAAATGGCGGGCGGGAGGCACTTCTGAGGCAAGTCTTCACTCTAATAAAAGGGCTGATCAAACATGTTCTTTGCCTGTGAAAGAAAATATTATTTTAGAAAACAGCAGAACAGGGTGATGTAGGAGGGAAGCGGTATTTTATGTGCCAATTTTGTCCTTCAATGCGATTGCTCTGATTTGGTTTTGGGGACCGGTGTGGGGAATTGAAAACAAATGTGCAGCTTTTGATGCACCACCCCTTATGGATCTTTCTCTCTTTTTGCTTTTGCAGCTCTTGTTGCTGCCTCTTTTTTTTTTTGCATTATTTCTTTCCTGGCTGCTCTGGAAGATGGAAACTTGAATTCCTTATCCCACCAAAAGCAACGAAGCCTCTAGAAAACACACATTTTCCCATAAACAAGTACATAAAGACTTTTTCACATCTCAGTCAAAGTCAGACGGACTGTGCAAACAAACAGAATAACCATAGAAACAAAGTCTTTCTCTTCCCTCTTGGGACTCTGAAGTAGGAAGTGTGTGAGTGGTGGAATTACACTATAATTTTATTGCTGACATTCTGGAGCTGCTGTGGTGACAGTCTGGGCAGGTAGTATGAATTTTATTTAAAGTGAGCGCCATGTGACAACTGGATCTCAAACATGGCAGAAACATCCTGAAATGCTTTCTCCAGTGTTATTTCTAATTTAATCATCATTGTGCATGTACCGTTTGTCAGTGTTGTTAACACTACTTTCCCCTCTGCAAACACACAGACAGAACGTACACCCAGCTGACTCAGCAGGACAGTGGTGATGATGCACTCTCTGAGGCACGGGCACATGTGTGCGGAGAGCTGAGTGGCGTTAAGCGCGCAGTGGGATGACATCATCCCCAGCACTCTAATGATTGGGTGACCTCCTCCCGCTGGCTACACCGCCTGCCGAGCAGATGCATAGCAGACTGCTTCCTCACCCAGCCTCCTCTGTGCGACTACTGTACTTACAGTGCTTTATCGACGGCATTAACTCGGGAAAACCCGACGCAGTCGAGCCAAGCAGCACGCCGCATAAGACTGTATTATCTCTGCAATCTGAATCCAATTAACAGCAAACCCACACAGAGTTCAAGCGCCAGAAGGGGGACAGAGAAGGAGGAGGATGGAGGGTGGATGTACTGTATGTGTGTGAGAGAGGAGGCAGCAGTGGAAATATCTGGGGAGATGAAACAAGGAGAAAAACAAATCACACCATCTTTCTGGCGTTTTTTTTTTATTATCGAGAATTCTCTTGCTCCTTTTGTGACATTCAACAATAGCTTTGTTCTGTGAGAAGGGGAAGGCGGTGAGGCTCACCTTTATCTGCTGAATTCACAATTCCCAGACGGTACGCCAAAATGGCAAGGAAGAGAATCCCTCCTTCCTTTATTTAATCTCATTTTTCACTCATGCAGGGTCACCGGAGTATCAAGGCATCACTCCTCACTCAGTGCCAGGAAAATGAAAACAAAGACATGTTTTCGTGCAAGATTTTTTTTTTTCTGTTCTTTTCATCCTCTGTTGATACAAAGACATGGCCATCACATGCTGACATTGAATAGACGAGGCAGTGACAGCCGGGCTCGACTGTGCTGCGGCAGGATATGGTAACGTGAACCAAATGAGTCTCATACGCATGGCGAGTGGCCCTCGAGACAGATCCCTTCCTATGAAAAGGGTGTTGAAACATTCTGTAATTGCTTTCAGTGTGTGCACCTCCTGACTTTGGGAGCTTTTTATAGACGGGGTAATTCTCCATTATTCTGCCAATGTTACATTTCAAGTGAGAGGGGAGAAAACAGGGGGAAACCGGGGACAACGACACACACTTAAAATCTTGAGAAGTGATAAAAACTGAATGGGAAACAAGGGGGAAAAAACTTCCAATGAAAATAATTCATGTTCTAGTTTGGTCACGCCACATGAGTAGAACTGTACAGTGCAGTAACTCAGGAGCCAAGGGACTTTTATTTTTTCCATTCTGCTGATAGAAACCTAATAATTTTAAAAGGTGGCTGCACTGGGCGGTGTGTGTTTGTGCCAATTACGTTGCAAGCTTCTAAGGTAAACAGATAAATACAGAAAACACGGATGCCTCCTTCTTCTAGTGGTGAATTATTAAAGAACTGCAGGAAAACAGCAGCTGGTGAGTCGAGCAAATGAACAGCACTCAATGTCCGCTTTGTGCAGCGGCTTTTGAACTCAATTTTCCTCGGCCTTTTCCATGTCTCACACGCACAATCGGAGAATTTCTGTGCTGACTGTCTCGAGGCAGAGGGAGTGTCAGCCTCCTTTTCATGGCAAAGTGATGTGTGGTGAGATTCTGACACAAAATGGCTGCCATGAATCACCCAGGCAGACCGACAGGTTGTTGACGGATGAAGTGCCTTGGCTCCTGCCTCGCCTCCGCATTCACATTTTCAGATGCTTTGCCCCACATAGAATTCCTTTATGGTTCACATTATAATGCAATCAGCTTCGGAGTTTATACAACTGAATGAATAGTTGTAACTTTCCATCCAGGACTTTGTGTACATATTATCACTTCTTTTTTAGTTATACAGAAATGCAATTGAGGTATGTCTTCTTTATTTTTTTTAAAAGAATGACATCAGGAGTGAAGAGGAGTAATGCCTGGCAGTGCTCTCTGAGGCTGCGGTCATGGCTGAGTGAAGCGCAGCTCCTCATGAAATGCAGACTGGGAGCCAGGAGGCAGGAGAAATGGCACGTTCAACACGTTTTATCAAGTTACACACGTACTGTAGATACTGTATGAGAACTGTACTGCTGAGAGATGGACTGATAAACAGTCTGTCTCCAATGTGGTACGAATTTACAGATTCACTAGTGGCACTTCATCAATTCAACTGTTAGGGCAGTGTAAAGAAAAGTGCACTAAATGGAAACATAAGAGTAACCGAGCTCATGTCAGTAAGTGCCTTTCTTCTCGCTGAGTATTCAGTGGCGTTCACACTGCTAAAGCGACGTGATGAAGCATACTCAAAACACACAGTGTGCTAAATGCAGAGAGTTTTGGAGTGTGCTAACAATGGATACAGTTCTTCTACAGTGTAATGTACAAAGTAAACGGAGCAGCTGCTCGCCCATGTGAAAGTTATTTAAATAAACCGAGCGGTGAGCCAGCTCCACAAAAGTCTTGGAAACATCAGTTTAATTTTCAGTTTGATACCAAAGTTGCTGTTGATTGACATTCAGC
>JAUBNQ010000016.1:4240426-4257194 GCA_032353495.1 Ctenopoma kingsleyae
ATGTCCAGCTGGTGAGGTCCAGAATCTTTAATCTTTTCCTGTGGGGTTCTTCTGTGGAACGGTTCACTTTTTAGCAATTGAATTAGCATTATCCACGACAAAAAACTGCTCCTCCGACTCACTGTAAACAGAACACAAGCGCCACTGTGAGTTTCCGGTTGAATTTCCTGGTCTGAAGCTGTAACCTTGGTCTTGTGGGCGGGTTTTGGGTGCATTTTGCACCCCAAACTTCTCCTATACTTTGTATTGGAGGGGGTTCCAGCGCGCCTGCACCAGTTATAGCATGAGTCTATGGTAAAGATTTTTGCGCCCCAAAAGAAGAGGAAATATGTCACACGACTGTTCCGTTGCGGTAAACGAGAAAGAGAACATTTTTAAACTATACTTGAATGCAGATTATACACAGTACTCACAGTCTATATAATATATAGATTGTTTATTTAAATTTTAATATTTTTCTAAAATTATTTCTATTTCTATTATTTCTAAATTATTCCTATCTTCTTCTTCTTCATGTGAGACAGGTGGGGGCAGCGCCCTAGCGCTCTCTAGGCCGCCACTGCTCAGTATCAATCTACTTTCTGCCCAGACATTCAGATCTTAGTTTGTGAAATTATAATAAATAAGAAGCTACAAAACATACCAGTCAACCAAAAATAACTGAACTTATCTGGTAGGTCAGGAGGATGAGCCTACTATGGCTTTAAATGGGGGCCGCTGTACATGTGGTCAAAAACTCAACAGGGAACCATCATACAAAAGTACAGAATAACTCCTGACCCCATATACTTGCTTAAATAATCAGAGTATAAGTACTAGTTGTGCAATAAATAAAATGACCTCTGTGAGTTCTATATTGCTGTAACAATCCAATGTTTGATATGAAATAAAAAAATAAACATGTGATTAATTAAACATAAATAAATACATTAAAAAAACTGAAAAAAGAATAAATGTAAATAATTGTGTTTGTATTTATTTACTTTTACATATATTTATTTCCACAAGTGGACAAATATTATAAGTAGCATACAATGAAAACACTCAAGAAAGCGGTACTTAAGTAAATGTACATGAATCCACTGCTGTTCACACTTTTTGTCCTTTTAAAGAATAAAGCTGGTGTCATTCTTTATTTTTTATTACAGTCAGCAAATGATCATGACCCATGAGCAACAATGTGTCAGTGCATCTCCTAAAATCTCCTGATTTCCCTGTCTGTATCACTGAGCCCACTATTTCTCACAGAAGACTTAAATATTTTAAATCTCTTTTCACTTCCACTGTTTCACATCCCTGCTTTCAGAAATTCAGTCTCTCTGCGGTTACATTACGACCTTCCTTTTTACAGCATGTGCAAACCAAAGCAGAACCACTGCAGCCAGCTGTATTACATAAAGTAAAACTAAAATTAAAATTAGATTTTACAGAATCATGTTGTAAAATTGCTGCCTTTTTAAAAAGATACTTTGACAGCATGTGCCATTAAAAAACAAGGACAAAGCAAAGTATCAAAGATCACCTTAGTTCCTCTGCAGCTGTGAGTTTCAACCCCTTTTTACCTTGATCAGTGATACAGGTTTGAAACCTGGGGATCATTGTAGATTCAGAGTCGTGTAACCAACATCAGAGGAACTGCTTCTCATCATTTACAGGATACAGTAAGCTACTTGTCTCAGTCAGTGGCAGAAAAAACATATTGGTGTATTTATTTATTGTGTGTTAGACTACTGTAATGTTCTCCATCCTAAAAAGTCTAAGTCCTAAAATCTAAAACCCTGCTGTCAAAACCCTAACGTGAAAGAACACATTTCTGTTCTCAGATCTGTGCACTGGCAACCAGTCAGTCTCAGAATTGACCATAAAGTTTTACTTTGTCTATAAAGCCCTGCTGCACTGTACTTCCCTGACCTCATGGGTCTTCTGGTTCAGGCCTTCTCATTGTTCAAAGGACTTAAAGAAAACTGATGATGTAACTTTTGGTTTTTGTGGTCCCAGGTGCAGAATAACAGATTGTCAGATTGTATTTGATGTGTAACATAAACAGTGTTTACAAGTAAACTGAAAACATTTTGTATATTCCAGTGCTTTTCATTAGTTGTATCCTGTGTCAGACTGATCTACTTGGTCGTCTGCACACATGCATATACAATATTCAGATTTAAAGAACAAAAGTGAAACAATGAGCTGTCCAAGTTTGTCCCCTGACTGTATGCAGCAGAATGTCCTTTGAGTATTTAAAAGTGTTAGGTAGAGCAACAAAACCCCCTCCAGCAAAAAGCAGCTGGAAAGAATCATCTGTGAAGAATGGCAGAAGATCTCTACACAGATTTGTGAAAGACTGGTATCATCCGTGCCCAGGAGGACTGAACCTGTCCGCGAAAGTAAAGGTGGAATTGCAAAATAATAAGAAAATAGTGTAGAAGCCAATTAAAAACAAGTAATTTTTTTTTTAAATTTTTGAATAATTTTTTAAAAGGACAGGATTTGTAAATACCTGTTGTTGTATAGCATATACATAGTATATGATGAAAGTGAATCTCCTGTGGAATGCAGTGTGTTATTTGCTTTGTACATGACAAACTCAGTGGAAAACAATGTACGGTGACGTAAAACATTTCGGGAATGCAGGAAATGAGCAAAAACTAAAATAATTCTGGAATTTTTCTTGATCATAAAAGAAACAATGCAGCACAAAACCATGTTCACAACATTCGCATACATGACTCATTGTGTACAACAATAATTCATGGATTTGTCTATCATATTTTCAGATCTGTGCAGGTAACTACAGGCTTCATTTACATTCCCTATTGGCCCGTAGCATACCAACTACAGGCTTCCCTACAGAGATGAAGGGTTTTTCCCATTGCCTGTTGATGTCATATCCCTACAGAAAATAAACTGAGAGTGTTTCCTGTTGATATTAGGATGTCAGCTCCCATCTGTTTGTGCAATCATACTGAAAGACAGACACATACACACACACAAAAAGAAAGGATTGACCTTCTCCACTGGGACATATCCTGACTTGGCAAGTGCTCAGATCTCACTGACCGCACCTTCATCCTCCCATTGAAGTCAGCCCCTCATATAATGACACACACACGCGCATGCACACTGTGTCAGCTGCCTATCCACTTATACACTTATCACATTTTGTGTTGTCCAATATTTCCCAGGGATGCGGATTATGATTCAAAATAAATCACAAGCAGAAATGTGGAGCCATATGGAGGTGATGGTGACCATCCTAGTTCCAGTTTGAATAAATCCTCCTTTTAAAACCTAAACGAGCCATGAATCTTGAATCCTTTTTCATTTGCATGTGCATTTCAGTGCAAGTTAGGACATTATATTGTTGCTCTGGGATTTGAAGCCACGCCACAGCAGTTAATATTAGTTATGTACCTGGAATAAGTCGTATATTAGGCATGAGAGGACGGAAGAAACTGCAATGTCTATACGCACTCAAAAGTGATGAGAACCAAGGTTGCCACAATTATAAATAAGCAGAGTGAGACGGAAAGTGGAGGGAAAACATTACCAAATGATATAAATATCACAGTTTAAACTGTGAATGCACAAGTGATATTGAATAACTTTTTCCATTATTCACAACAACTAGCCGAGAAGTGTTTGCTCTAAATCAAGTGCTGTTGATCATCGTTCATAAGCCTTCTGATTAATACAGCAGGAAACATTTACACGAAAGCACATAAAAACACTGTGGAGGCTATTTCCTGCTCCTGCTGTTTGAATTGCCCTCCATATTGTCTGTGGATCGGTAGCGGCGCAGAGGAAATGGAGCTGTGTGCACAGATGGAAGCCCACACAGCCCCACCTCCGACTGAAATGACAGTAAAATGTCTGTGTGTTTGCGTGCGCGGTCGTCTCTTTGCACTTGTATTTGTCTGTATTTATGCATGGAAGGTCGTCCATGCATGTGCCTAATTTGTGTGTCTGTGTGGGAGAGCACAGCTTGACTCTTGCTGTTGACACTGGCTTGGTGACAGTCTGAACGTTGGTACTGTGTTGACGAGTGGGAGTCCCACCCTGCCTGCCCCTCTGTGGAGAATAAATATTAATAATTTAAAGTGATCTCAATCTAGGCAGCCTCTGAGGCTGTTACCCATTACCCCAGGATGATCTGATATTGCTGTTGCATGAAAGGCCACCGACAGGCAAAAGGCAGAGGAGGAAAACTGTGATGCACTGCTAAAAGGCACCCCTGAGGTTTCTGCTATCAGCTCAACTGGGGTGAAAAAGACATACTGCTTTGAGAAGACAGATGAAAAAAACCAACACCGCATCATCGTTCCTTGGTCCTCACCTAGATTTGCATAAAGAAACCTGCCTCCATCAGAATGCTAAATGTGTTTACACAGGACTGGTTTTTCATTTTAATCTGTCAAACCATCAGCAGCCCTGAAAATGAAACTGATCTGTTTGTGTGGTGGCTGTGTAGCTTACAAAAAGGCTTCTGTCCATTTACTTTCCACCAATTTGCTCTAGTTTTCTTAATACCCCTTATTTTCTGAGCTCCAGGTTTAGTTTATGCACAGTTACATACAAAAACCTTCTGTGGGAAAATGGCTGAGCGCCTGCAGGGACAAATGGAGGGTAAAGGGGTTGAGTTGACCTGATGTTGTGTCACTGGGTTTTTATGCTCTGATCCCTGCAGGGAGATGGGATGATGTCTAATCTAACTCACACTGCTTGCTTGATACATCTACTTTCATCCTGCTGAGACGGAAACTACCTTAATCTAGCTGGGTGATGTTACATGATGGCAGCTACTGTATCATGTGACTTCATGTTGCTCACAAATCATTGAAGCAAAGACACATAAAAAAAACCAGATAAGCTGTTATCACACTGGTTGCTTGTTTGTGCGGCAGTTTTAATATTTATATCTTTGAAGCATTTTGAGGCATGGTTACAGGTTTGTTTTTGTCTGTTGCTGTATTAGTGTTTGTGCACATACACAGTGTTTCTGAGAGTGACTGAGAAGCTGGTTGCAGTCACATGTTTACTAAATTCTTTAGTGAACGTCTAGAAGAAGATTTAGATGGTTGACTGATGACACTGATCCTAGAACTTTATTCCATTTGATAGCGACACAAAAAATATCCGACTTAAAAGTGCCATCAACAATGCACATGCACCCACAACTCTTCATGTTGTCTTTTCATAAATGCCGGCATGCTGGCTGCATATTCATTATTTGTCTCAGCTCATTTTTATGCCTCCGCACCAATGACAGATGCGGCCGGAGCCATTATGCTTTGGGATTATTTGTCTATTTGTTTGTTCCATTCTCATGAACATGGTTTCTCAGAACTGATTAGACATTAGTGGTTAAAATTTGAAATAATCAAGCTCCCATAAACTGATTTGCATTGTTTTGACTAAACCAGTCTTCATCAGTAAGGCTTAATAAACCTAATAAAGTGGTAATGGAGTGTATATATGTACAGTATATACATATAACACATGCAATTCCACAACTCATACTCATGCAACAGAAATTAAAGTGTAATGCTAACATGCTCATGATGATAATGCTAACATGCTGATTTGTTTAGCAGGTAGTGTTCAATATTTTCATGATTCAGTTTGAACGTATCTAACATTTGAGAAATAGAACTGAGGTTACTCAGAGTGTTATTAGTTTTGCAGACATTATTCAAGGAAATAAGACTTCTGCAGTTTTATACAACAGCAACAGGAATTTATAGGTGACTACTTTTTATGTTAACCTTTGACTATGTTTGACAAGATCTGCTTATCTGAAAATTTCAAAAGTTAAGGAGGCTCACTTCTTGGCTCCAGTCACTGTTGTTTTTGCCAGAGGAAGTTGTGCATAAAGTGATCAGAGGTGTATGAAAGAATTAGGTGATGAAGTTTTGACTTAGTGGCATATTAAAAAACTAATGTAAGAATAAGATCCAGGTTGATAAACACTAGAAATTTCCCTTTTAAATGCACAGTGTAAATTCTGCACATTTCAGGTGCCCTTGCGAAAAACAGGAGGAACGAGTTGTTTCCTGTGGTTAAGCTGAATTCATAATTTAACAAGGGTTAGGTTTACAGGTCAACAGCACCTGATCCTCATTACAGCTGTTTCTCTGAGATTTTCTAAAGAAAATATGTGAACCAGTTAACCCCGTTAGAAAGGTCGGAATCTTTCTGGGCTCAAGTGGCAATTAGGTCCATCCAGCGACGAGGGGATTCACAGAGACAAGATGACCTGTGTTAAGTTGAAACTGCCAGATTGGATTTTTAACGAGATTCGCATTCTGCTGATACTCACTTAGCAACTGTTTTGTACTTCTTAAGAGACTTACGGTCACGCACTTAACCTCCACAAAAAGGAAATACCCAAGATTTTAGGTTTGAAATGGAGACAGTGCAGACAAAGGTGAGGTGTTGAGGCAAAGCGCTCTGGCTTTTGTTGTCAACAAGCTAATGAAATGAAACCTGAGGATCTTTTTAAAAATCCTGACTCGAATGATGAGTAGAATCGATCTTAGATTCAAAGGCCGTGCAGCTTAAAACCACATAATGCTTGAATAATTGCCCCCAGAGCCACACATGAAGGTTCAGTCTCCCCGTCCACAGAAATAAAGTTCACCGTCATACGTGCGTGCAGCAACAAACTTAACATGCTGTCTGAATCTCGCTATGCTATCACCGCTCTTCCATTTCCCTGGTTTGCACAAATCCATATTAAGCTGCGATATGTCTTTGGGGTTTGGCACCTTCACACCTTCAGTGAGGAAGGAGATGAGAGTCAGCCTGTTAAATATTAATGCAGGACCAGATGCCCGAATGGCCGCTGGCATTTATCTTAACCTGCTCCAGCAGGTGTGAACCCAGCAGGCCCCATTGGCATCCAGGAGGAGCACTCAACCTCTGGATCATTTAGAGGCGTTAAAGGATTATATCTGCGCTGAAGTGAGACTGGACCAATACACCCGAGGGAATGGAGGGAAGGACTGAAAGAGAGAGAGAGAGAGGATCGGGAGAAATGATTGTGTCTTCTCAGCAAGTCGAGAGAGTGGGAGCTCAGAGATGGATGGGGTGCGGTGTGCACCTGGGCAAACACTCCCCGCTGTTTGCTTCTCTCTCCCCATTTTTCTCCCAAGGGCAAACAGAGGATCGAGCGAGTTGCAGCTGTCTGAGTGTGTGTGTGTGTGTGTGTGTGTGTGTGTGAGAGCGGATGAAGTTGACCTCTACATAAGTAGCAGGGAATCACCACCAACAAACCTCCCTCCTGGGGCCCTTGGCCAACGGCCTCCATCATTACTCCCTTGAGATCCCCAGGCAGCACCACAGCCCCCTGCCACCAGCCTCGTATTAACCGTAATGAGGACACCACAGCGCGGAGAAGAGGAAGAGCCTGAGTATCTGTCACTGCCGAGGACAAGTGACACTCGCTAGCTTGGAAACATGACAGCGCTCACCCCTCTCACCGTACCTCCCTTATTTCTTTGCTGTGCTCCTCTATTTTTCTCCTGCAGGGGCACGGCGCAGCGGGAACAGGGAAATGCAGTCCATCATGTTGCTGCAGCATCTGTCCCAAGCACATGATTTTCAGATCATCAGGACAAGCTGTTGAGCATAAGGTAGGGACAACCTGATGAGACAACCCAGTTGCTGTAAAATCAAACTGATTTTAGTCTTGGATAGCATTCCATGCCAATCTGATATACACTCAGCTGGCAGTTTATTAGGTTCAGTACACCCAGCTAAAACAAATCCAGTGTAATACAGAGGTGTAGCAAATAGTTATTGGGTTGAGTTGTTGGAACATTTGAAGAGAGGTGTTGATTGGACTGTATGATTATTTTGGAAGCTGTAGCATGTGATGCTGTTAAGTTATATCGCTGAGAGTAAGCTAACTAACAGGAAAAAAAACTCTGTGGCTAGGTAAAATATGAACTCAGTGTAAATACAGTAAATGTGACCATGAATTGGTTTGTGCAGAAACAATCTGAGCAAGGATGCAAGACTGCAAGGCTTTGTTTGAGACTGAGGAAGAGTCCTTGACTGTCTGTTTAAAATATCTATTCGATCTTCAGAAAACAGAGATAGAGAGGTTTTAGGGAGCCAAGGAAAATAATAGCACAACTGTAGACAAAGGAAGGTTCAGATTGATCTAAGGTGGACTCCATGCTGTTCTTTTATCCTTCCCTGTTGGCATGTTGCTGAAAAATGGGAAGGAAATGATTTCTTACTCTGGCTGAGCTTCGCATAAAAGAAATTGAATTCAATTTCTCTATCAGGGAACTTTGCAAGTTATGAAGCGAAACCCCAGTTACCAGCTGGGTCATGCAGGTGGGGGAAATGATGGACACTGTCACGTAAGTGGCTTCTGAATTTGGTGTCTTGTTAGCAAGGCTAAGATTGTATGAAACTGCTCTTACTTTCCCAAGAGTAAGTATGTTCATTAGCCTGTTTCTGAGGTCGTTGTTTGGTGTGGTCACGGTATTGTACAGTCGGTAGCGTACGGTAGTTGTTTTTTGCTATAAACAGTTGGCCGCTGCAGCTAGAAATGGGGTTAATGAGGGTGTTGAGGCTGAACCAAAACAGGAAAGATGCGGGCTAGAACACTGAAACAATAAACTAAAAGATGCTAACATGCCCTGCAGACTTGTGGGGACCTGTCATAGTTCTCACCTTTCAGATGACATGTAGCCATCTTGAGCCATTGTTTATATGAAAATATTGGCCAGTTTGGTGTTGAAATAAGTGGAAAAAGGCAAAATAGAAATAAAGATTGCTGAGACTGATGGTAAATATTTGAAAAAACAAGGTATCTTGAAGTTTCTGTATTTGATATAATAGAAAAAAACGAATGAAGCAGTGGCTTTACTCAGTATTTCAAAAATAGTTCCTTTTGTCAAACGTTCACTTGGCATTTTAAGGTCTTGCCAGACTGTGATATGGTCAAACTAACAGCGAGTGTCCTTTTGAAATACATGCTGTACAGTATGTGTATTCTTTTACTTTGAAAAGACTCTATTTGGAAAAGCCCTCCTCGATACGCAGAGTGAATGGGGCAATGGCTGAAGGTCATGACTACTGGGAGCAAATGTAGAAACACATTCAGCAGCTCCGTGTGTGTGTGTGTATGTGTGTGAGTGCGTGAATTGCTGGTCATGCCTAGAGTAGCAGATGGGCATTCTGTATGACTGATGGCCTTGTGAAACATGAAGGTGTTGTGTCAATAAACGATGTTCCACCCCATCCATCAACCGCCATGGACAGTAACGTGCACATTTTTATCCGTTACGCCCAAGGACACGTGCACAGTGAGCCCGGCACGCATGCACACACACAGTGTATAGTACCTGTACAGTATATACACAGGAACACCCGCTCAGACCGTCAGGTCTATGCACAGCCAGATGCACCACACACACACACTCAGCTCTCCTGCACACTCCTACTACACAGCACGGCTCTGCAGTAGTTTTACTGCTTCAATACTGTTACTTCCGTGAGAAAATATAACAGTGAGAAATAAATCATGTCCAACAGAGCATGAACGTATTGAGTTTTCCACGTGTTGCTTGTTGTTATGATTCCAGCAGTGAGGGACTAGCGCACCTTTACAGCACTGGGTCTCATATGAAAATTTACTTTGTGCAAGTAGTGAGTGGGTTGTCTCCACCTTCTGACTTGTCTTTCCAAACTCAGTGGGTGCTAAACATTTTGTGCTGTGGCTCAAAACTCTAAAACTATTGTAATTTAGCCCATATGTACATATTTACAGTTCAAGAAATATCCTGTTGAAAACGTGTCAGACCCATTGACTTTGAGCTTTCTAAATGACATATGTATAATTATTTGTCTACATGATAGCCAAATACAATACAGTTTAGCTTAATTCATTCAGGACGACTATATAATTATTATATTTACATTTAGAATTTTTGCTGAAAGTAGCATATTTAGCAGGGTATTAGAGAAGAGACGATTGTTGGGCGTGTACTCAACATGGATCAGCAGATTAGAAGTGGACTGTTGTCCATGAGTGATTTGATATGTTTTTTTATACAACAACACATTGCAACAAAAATCACCTCAAGGCATTTTATAATGTAAGGATAAGACCTTGAAGATCTAAGTAGTTATTTCTAGTTAAAGCTGCCCTGTGGTGATTGTAAACAAAATAAAAGTTATGTTTACTCCCAGTGTCCCTTACCAAAATATAACCAAAATGTATTATATTCATACTGTCTTACTTGTGTCTCTAACAAACAACGTCATTATTTTCTGGTAAAACATTTGTAAAGAATACACTTTTAAATTCTGCATTGCTGAAGTTGATGTTAACCTCATAGTGATCTTCGTTGAAAATGTGAAACCGCTGATGGAAATGTTTCCCGTGCCCTTCACGTGCTTCACGTGGTGAAATCACAACAGGGACCCATTTGCAGAAACATGGTTCGATAACACAACTAGTGGTCAAACACTTCACAGGGTGCTTTTAATCTTGTTCTGAAATGATACACAGCTTCAAATAAGTAATGACTGACATTAGTTTGTGTCTAAGTGGAGTTGGATCAATCTCCCAGGCACTCTAACAGGTTAATCCAGCCACAGATACTCAACATTTTTTCAGTGAGATAGTCATTTAAGACTTGTTTTGTTGTACAAAGAAGACTCTGATGAAGGTATTAAGATTTGCGGATGTGGTTGATTTGTAGATGAAAAAGAAACGTTGAAGGTTAATGTGAGAGGCACAAACATAAGATTATTTTATTTGTAATAAATTAAACACAAAATACTTGATCAGCTTCCTTTTAAGAGTTGACTTCAAATATGTTTAAACCTACTCTGAGGCACGACAGCAGTGGCTGGGAAACAGGGGGCGTTATTTTCTTATCACAATGACATATTATGTGCACATTCCGTAGATAATTTCCCAACTGTAATATATGAACTGCAGGACATCTTCTGCGGTTACAAAAAACAGAAAACTCAATATTCTCTGAGGTTACTTCTATCTCTCGACCGTCTGTCTCTGCAGATTAAATCATCCACCACATTAGACAATGCTTGTCTGTCTACTGTTTCTGTGTTTTTCACACAAAAATACAACCACAGCCCCCGTGACATTATTATTCTATCTATAAGAGTCTACTTCCAAATGTCAGGCACACACCCTGAGGAATGTCACACAACCTCCAGGAGGATCGTAGATGAGGAGAAGAGCGCTGGTCCAGCCATACGGGCTTTCCTCAGACGCTTAATAAAGACCAGCCAATGTTGTCGGCAGCTGGTTTCAAACAGAATGTTTTCAGCACGCTGCCAGTGGAGGTTACAGCAGGAGAATTGCTGGATAAATCACAGCAGCTTCCAAATAATGAAAAACTTCCTCTTCTGTTTTGAAGAAGAAGGCTGCAGATCAGTCTTGCTATTACACGTGTTGTGCTTTCATTCATTCTCTCTGCATATCCCTCAGCAGCGGTGAAGGCATCTCGGTTTTTGAATTTGTTTTGTCCGTCCCTCAGCTACTTTTTCCACCTGTCCGTCCCATGCTCGTGAACAAAACATCTTGGGAATTTCTTCAAAATTGGCGAAAATGTTGATTTGGACCTAAGGATGAACTGATTAGATTTTGGCAGTCAAAGGTCAAATGTCACTGTGACCTCTTGTCCGTCCCATTCTCATCAACACAATATCTCAGGAACAACTTGAAGGAATTTCATTTGGCACAAATGTCCACCTGGATTCATGGAGTCTGGACAGGTATGTGCGAGGTGGTAACTTTTGCTTTTTCCTGCTAATATCTCAACACATCACAAGCCACACACACACAGCCAACGTGTTCAGACAGAGCAGACAGACAAATATATACAGTGATTATTAGCAACAGCATTACTTCCATTACAGCTTGTTATATACTTCACTCAGACTTCGTCCTCTTGCCAGCCTGCATTACCAGACATATTGATCATCCCTGATAGTTACTACCTGAGTGTTTGATGTGAGTTTCAGCATTTTCACATGAACCATAACAACCTCAAATTTTCAACCAAATACCCCATAATGACTCATAATACCATAACAACACTTAAGAAAGGGTAAGACAATGTATGTCTGTATGTTGTGTGTTACAGTAATAGTTGTAATAGGTTTTCAGAATTTCATAAATGCAGTTTCACTGGGGTTTCTGAGGAAAAGGTCACAATTGTAGTGATTACACACAAAGCTATGTACAAAATACAGATAGCTGTTTTTATCTATTGCTGCTATGGGTGTACAGAATGACAAATTCAAATTCATTCATTCTAATTATAAAATCAATATTTAATTGTGTTTTATCATTAATAATACATGTTGCACTGATTATTATTTCATTATTGCCTGTGATTAAAGTAAAAATGTCTGGGGCTTGATTTGAAACAGCTTTGATCATGTAAAACAGAGTGGCCCAAACCCTGGGCTGTGGCGCAGTACAAGGTCTTGGAACATTTGGTACAGATCCATGGGAAAACAATATGACTTAATATTTATGCATCAGTTAAGGTCATCTGATTCAAAATGAAAGCCCCTTAAAATTTTTATCCATGGCCTTGTATTCAGTCTGAATACACAAGAGCTCCAACAATGTGTTTCAGTCCATCTCACATGATGGAACCCATACACTTCATTTTAATCAGTCAGTCGGTCCACTTGTCTACTGAGGCAGTAACAGGTTGCGTCACATGTTTTTTATGTTTCAGTTCAATAAATATATTGAACTGAAAAATATAGAAATGGTCCATAGCGCAAAAAAAGGCTAAGAGAGGCTCTCAAAGATTTTGGTTGTGTTCTTGACATCTCCTCTTTTTTTTTTTTACCTTCACCTAGGTAAAGTGTGCTGTTCAGTGATGCAGTTATACACCTCATTGAGCAGCCCCACTGGTCCAGTGCTGCCACTGCCTCCAAATTTGTGACGTATAAAAGCACGGAGCGTGGACAGATGGACACCCAGACTGTTTGGATGGCCCCCCTCATTAAATCCTCCTCATGCAGTTGACCCTGTGTGGCCAAGAGGACTCTATTCTGGCACTGGCAGTTTATGCAGAGGGACTGAGCTGCCATTCATCACCCGTGGCAGGTTAAACAATGTGCACAATCTGTTTATATCCATAATTATAAGGCATCATTCTGCCCATGGGCTGCAAAGGTTCAAGAACATCTGCTTGGAGTGTTTTAGCTGGGGGAGAGGTGTATGGGTTGTAGATGTGGGTATAAATCTACTGTGATAGGTATATTAGCTGTGTGGTGTGTGAGAGGTCAGAGCTGAGAAGCAGAATGCATAGCTCTATCTAAAGGGACAAAGGGGAGTACAATCTTCCTGAGGCTTAATACTTTTTCTGCAACATATCAAATAGTGTTTTTGCTGATTTCATGAGCCGACTTCAGTTCCATGATGCAAATATTATCTTCACACCATTTCAGGTCTGACTATTCTTCATACTTTTTTTTTTCTTTCGGCGTGATAAAGAATTTTGTTTGCTCACTAACATCCTCGTCCTGCTCAGTCACCCAGTTTCCAGTAGCTTCCACACTCAAATTGATGTTTTCCACTAAAAAAAGAAACAAATACTCCACTGATTTAGCATGTCGCCTAAAAACATTATGTTGTTACAAATGAGGTTTTCTTTCTTCTGGAAGAGAACAGAAGACAAAGGAATCCAAGAGATGCGTGCATGTGGTGAACACTATAATGCAGAGGGGAAAAGAATAAGGGAAAGAAGCTGACCCACATGATGCACAAGCAAACTACTGGGTACATATGCATATAGTAGGTAGAGTAGAGTGAGAGAGACGCAGCCTAATAGCATAATGATATTAATGAGACGCCATTCATCATGCAGACTCATCACTTAAATTGATGAATACCAGCAATTTAAAGTAGGGATTCGAGTGGAACATGCCCCTCGCTGCTCCACAAGCTAATGTATTTTGCCACGTGTCTCCTCAGATTTCAAACTAAACAAAGCAATAAGACAACTGCCGATTTTAGCAACAAAATAAAAAAGATTAGTGAAGCATTAGAGGGAAAAAAAACTCTACAATTCCTCTTAGTCTTTTCAAAGATGAACAAGAATCCAATTAAACACAGGCATGCATGCTCTCATATTTTCATGCACATGAACTCCCACGTAGAATCAAACCATTAAAACCCTCAACTCTCCTTTCTCTCATCTAAGTGCACCATAGAAAGCACATTTTAATTAGATGCAGTTAATTAATCACTCCCATCCGCGAACCTTTCTGCATAATCGCAAAATGCTGATATGTTCATTTACTATGGAGGAGTGATAAATAGAAACATAAAGTTTCGAAGTGATGGAAATCAAAAGGATCTAACATTAGTCGATTGGGGGGCGAAGCTGAAACCTTATCTGGAAACTTCGGTGGTAGAAAAAAAAAAAAAGAGAAAACATGCCCAAGTGAGATTTAAAAGAGTTCTGTGTGTTTGCCCCTTGTTGCAATCAAATCAGTCGTACATGAATAATTCATCTGTAAGAAGGCATTTGTTTGTGAGTTTGTAAGATTTAAGGCATTTAACTGTTTTTTTTTTTTGTCTCTCATTTTTCCTTTTTCTCCTAAGTTTAAAAAGATCACAAGCAGCTGCAGATGTTTTCTGTTTGCGTTAGCTTGAATCCTCTTCGCCTTATTTTTTCTTCTTCTTCTTCTTTTGGGAGGGATTTAACTGAAATAAGCTTTAATGAATGGGACTGGGTGACAGAAAGAGACAATTTACATTCAAATTATAAGTTTGTGCTGACACATTTAAAAATAGCAGTGACGGAAGGGGGGGGGGGGGGAGCTGCACAGTCACAGGTTCACCAAATAAACAAATCTATTTCTGTTAGAGTTGAGTAGCAATATTTTTCATCAGCAGAAAAAGTGACTCCAGTCTCCCCTCCTCTGAAAACTTAAAATTGTTTCTTTAGTTTTACTTTCCAAGCTCATCTTTCTGTCCCTAAGATCTATTCTCTCTCTCTTTTTGTCCCACTACACGTGCCTGGTGATAATTACTATATATTAAATCAGAACTATCAAAGACAAAAGGCAATTGTGTTGCTAATTTACTCAGTAATGAGTGCATTTGTAGAAATGAAATTTCCCAATAATCTCGTAACTGCTTCTTACAATGCACACAGCCATGTGTGCGTGTATTCATTTTCAGAAGCTCAAGTGAAACATAGTTTTTTTCCACCAGCAGGGGAACATCTATCAACTCATCATGAGCCTCAGACAATAAAAGTCAGGTGGAGCAACTGTTTCCATCTCAAAGACAATATTTCAGCGTTGGATCAGTAATAAAAGCACATGGGAAGAATGCGCTTAAATCACTTAGGCTCCGGGGATACATTTTTGAACACGAGTCCAACCAGACAAGTGTTTTCTTTAGCGTGCAACTGGCGCGACATTGTTTTTTTCCCCCAAGCTCCTCTCAGGTGCTTTCATTTCGTCCGACTGCATTTAAGTTCGAGCTCACATAAAAAGGCACAAAGAAACAAAAAGATGCCACAATCAAAGGGTCCTGATGTTTAGATAGTAAACCAGGGGGTGCTGACAGCTACGAAGTGCTGTGCGACTACAGTGAAATGCACTTTCACATTCCCCTTCTGCTGGCGCTTCCTGTCAGTCGGGCCCTGTCATCCTCGGCTCTCCCTGTATCTCTCAACATGTCAGTCTCATCACTCCTCTCTCTCGCCATCTGTTTTTCCCTTCCTGTGTCTCCTGGTCTGTTCTCTCTCGCTCACTTTCTTCCTCCTCGCGCAAAGATCATTCTTTATCCTAGTACACCCAGTGGTTTTTGTAATTGCAGTGGGCGTGCTATTAGACCCATTAGTCCAATATCCTGGTGTTGAGTGGGGATGATGAGAAATGGATTGGCAGTGATGCGGGTTGCGTGCGCTGGTGTGTGGTATGTGTGTGTGTGTGTGGGCAGCGATGAATGTGATGAGTGTTTGGTTTAATGGATGACTGTGTGTGTGGTACAGAGGGACGGAGAAAAAGTGAAGAACAAGATAACAGAAAACGAATATGATAATAGGTGTGTAATATCAAGTGGTGATACGTACTTCATATGTGAAGTATATTAGGAGGGATCATGTACGCCAGTTGGTGTGGGAGTTTTCAATGCGTCTTTTGGTATTTAACTATCATAGCCTAAATCCAGTTCATGAAAACTTTTCAAATGTCTCTATTCCAGAGCAAACAAGCTAGCTACATCAGAGATGAATTTTAAAACTTTAATAAAAGACTAACGGCAGGGACAGTTCCCAAACTTAGCTACAAAGAGTCTTCAGCCGTGTTACAGTTTCTGTGAGACTGCATTCCTCACTGTAAAGAAAACCAAACTTTTTTGCTTTTGATCTTAGAGGGTAGTGCTGGAGTAGATATAATAATTAGCGAGCAAGTGGCATCGGAATAAAACATTTATGTAACATTAGAAAAGTGCAGATGAAAGTCTTTAGAGTCAGTAGAATTCCTCCACTGCGGACAATGAATACCTGAACAAAGCTTCGCTAGCATAATATATGGCTTCATATCATCAGTTTCAACTTTTAATCTTGTTTTCTATGGTTTTACATTAGGGTGGCCATGTTTAATATGATATATAAAATGTAGAAGGAAGTCTAATAAGATTCATATACATGTACTTCAAATTAGAACAGAAGTAGAAAAATGGCAAAGTTGTCTTTAAGGAAGATTAATTCACAGTTACAGTATATCAGTATAA
>JAUBNQ010000016.1:4257294-4300789 GCA_032353495.1 Ctenopoma kingsleyae
TAACAGCACATTTTTCTATTCCAGTTTCTTTAGATCACCTTGTTCCGTTACCTACAGTAGCTTTCTACCATTACCTGAAACCTCCCATCCTGTTGATGGGTCTGTCTCTGGGACGACTGTGTCTGGCTGTCATATCAGCGGCCAGGTGGAATCCAAGGGTGTAGTGCCCCTTTAATGATAAGCTGCCAAATTAACTACATTCCAGTTACATAAGGTTCATTTCAGACCTACGCATTTAAGCCGCCTCTCTATAAGTAAAACACTGCCTATCAATCAAAGTAGCCATCAAATGCATACATTCATGTTGATGCATGACTCAGTGTTATTTACAGGAGTGGCTAGACATTTTTTTTTCTTATCAAAAGAAATGGTGAGTAATATGGTAGAGAATGATGCATGTAAAATACAATCATTTAGCAGATTCAATATGATAAATTAGAGGAGAATGTGAATACATTTGCTGTAATTCATGCATTAGTTAAACATTACTTAAGTATATTATTTGTACCCTTATTAAAAACTGTTATTATTTCATCCATTCAGTGGGTAAAGACGTGTTTCACATTGGAACCAAAGCACTGTTATACCTATAGCCATGTTTAGTCCCAATAAATTCCTCATATCTTCTAAAGCAGAGGTTCCCAAACGTCCCACAACATGTATCACTACAGACTAAATCAAATTTCCCAAAGACCACTTTTCACTGCAGGTACTAGAAGAGAAAGAGATATCTCGCCTATGTAAGTCCACCCCTGACTACTCTACTTCTAGTACACAGGCCCTGCTCCAGGATGAACTGATTGTTTTACCTTCATTAAATAAAACTGAATTGATTTTGACTTAGGAACAGCGACACAAGGCTGCTTTTTCTAACGAAAAGCACAGTGAATAAAAATCATGCTGTTGAAACAGCTGCTTGCCCTTGTGGGTCTCTCTCTCTCTCTCTCTCTCTCTCTCTTTCCTGTGTCTCCAACTCCTCTTTAGCATCGACAGGTTCGTCTGATCTGTCAGGGCTTGAAACAGTGTCGCCACTTGCCTCTTGACTTTTAGGACCTTGTAGTAATTTCAAAATTGCACTCACACATTTCACTCATTCTGCCTGGTAAAATCAGCTGACTGATGAGTTGGAGTGAATGAACAGAGTCAAGCTAATGTTACTGGTTGTGCACATTGCTTGTTATGTTATTATACTATGTGGCATAAACACAATATTTTTATGCTATAAATATGCTTTTTATTTAAAAGGCCAAATGTTTAAAATGAGACTATGTTGTTGATTGAGTTGTTATGTTCAGATAATGAAAAAATGGCCCTTAGAACTAGCTTCTTTTTACTCTTGAGTTCTTGTCAGAGTTTTTAAGAAGACGGGAGGACGCTTTAAAGAAGGTTTTTTTAACCGTTCCAACAGAACTGGAGTTGGGTTGTTTGGTTGCTGTCAGTCAAATCTGTTGGGTTTTTGTGATTTTGAACATACTGTATAAAAATATCCAAATGTGATTCTGGTAAACCGTGAATGTTGCTAATATTCTAAATAACTGTGCTCCAGGGACTCGTTTGAGATGTTGCTGAAGAATAATAAGAAAATACTAAATGAGGGCATTTACACTCTTCTAAGACATCTTTCATAAGCCTTTTTTTTTTATTGATTGCTTATTTAGTCAGAAAGTCAGACCTTTAAGAATTAGGCTGTTAGCAGGATTTAAAATACTAAAACATATCCTACAAATGTTTTATGAGGTAGGAAATGCATTATGAGAAGGTCAAATCTCCAGCAACACTTGCAGATCATCGAGCAAATTTATTGTTAAATCAGTGTGTTTTGACTTGTGGTCTTCATCAGAGTGTGTGAGAGTATATAGTATAGCACATTTAAATACAATGGATGTAAAACAAAACTGAATTGCAACCAGTCAACCATGTTTCATTATACCTTATTTATCCATAAGGTATAATGAAACATGGTTGACACATACAGTAATGCTGAATAGCTAAATATAAACATACTTTTTATTCTTACAACAAACCTCCACAGTTCACCATTAAAAAGATATACTTAACTTTAAAGCTAAGTTTCCTGGAGCTTCACAACATGAAAGCGTCTTAGAATAACAAACTAAAACTTTCTTTTAATAAAGAGAAAGTCAGCATGTTTTCTTTTTTAGAGTACTCTTGTAACTATATGTATGAACGGGGAAATACGGCGCTGAGGTGACGGCCCATATCTGCCTTCCTGGTCCCTCCAGTGGGTGACTCTGTTGGAGTGAGGAGCTTCTACTCCTCACTTCTCCCTCATTTATCACTCCTTACAGCAATGGAATCTTCCCCTCCGTGTTCAGACACATCCACCAGCTCCATAACTCACTCTTCTGACGCTTTGACAACCCCTATGAGAGTGTATGCGACTATGTGTGACTCACTGTGTTCCTGCATGAATTTGTGTGGGCCATCTCTCAGCTGTGTGTCTCAGTCTGCACTTCTGAATTTGTGTGAATGTCTGTGTATTAAGCTTCGTTCTCACCACACACAGACACACACGCATACAAAGGCCTTTCTGTTCCGCTCCAAAAATGTATCACAGTTTCTTTTCCAAGAACATGACGGGACAGGTGTGAATGGCTGGTGGCAGTCTCTGGCATAGGGGACACAATGTAAACAGCCAGGAATGTGATCCATATCAGAGCAAGTGATTTAGGAGAGGGGTTTGGAGGGGTGAAAGGTCACTCACTGCACTGCAACAAAAGAAATGAAACATTATCTCCGTGACAATCAAGCTTAAGTTGCCTTTTCAACCAATTGCCATTGTCTATCAACTTTGCCTGAGAAGTTGACGACACTACAGCTTCACTGGTGGTTTATGTTGGCTCACTATATTTCTGAGAGTCCACATGTACAAAACACAGACCCAGCAAAATTACTGTATATATTAAACATCACAGTCAGTCATCGGGTCAGTTCATCCAGTGATCTAGTCGTGCACATTTTAGTTTCATTTATCCGTGTCTTGAGATTCATATCTGATGTTTGTGCAGTCATACACATACAATGGGGGTAAATGGATCTTAATAAAAAAGGGTGAAATTAAAATGTATAAAATAAAACTTTATAACCTGTAAAACTTAAAGCTACATATATACATTTTTTAACCATTTGGGGCTATCTGACATGGCGGTAAATGCATTTTCCTAGACATCCTGCACACCTTTCACTTCTGTTTTGCTCTCAACAAGCTTGAGAAAAATGTCTTTAGTCTCTAAATGCTCCGCTTTAGAAGTTCACAAGCTAGCCACTAACATTGTGTGTTAGCTGTTTGATAATGACAGGGTGTGTAGAAGACAGAGCGTAAGCTGTGTTTCAGCGTGTGGCATGGTGCCTTTAAGGCGTTCAGGGATCATGCAGAGTGTAGGTCATTTGTGTTTCGGAATCTCTCCATTGCTGAGGTCAAATGGTCTTAGAATGTACATAACATTGTCTATTGCATTTATTTCTGGCACAATATATCGTCCAACAAAAGCAGATATCGTGATAAACTAATATTGTCCAATCCACTGCTGATATTACGATACTGATTACGTCAGCTTTAATAGCAACATTTTTTTCCCCATTAGGTCAGATTATTCTCTGCAGACATACAGTTGGTTAAGGATGAGTTCAGCAATGACCAAAACCTGCCATGATGAATCACACTGACCTGCTAGCTTGCTATCTGTTTGGACTGGCAGACTAAAAAGGTCAGGAGGATTAGTTGCTTATTAAGAAGGGGAGATTGCTCTTTAATCACTGATGTGCCTTACGCTTTCTTACACACATCTTGATGCTTCCTAACAGCACTAAAAGAAGAACTCCAAAGAACTTACCAAACTAAGCAAACATTAGAAAGAATGGCACAAAAGTTAGCAGAGTTCAGTGTTCAGATAGTGCAGCAACTTTAAGGTTATTTTCTTCAGCTCATTATTATTATTATTAGCAATTTCCATGTCACAGTTGGTGTGAAAAGAAAAGTGTCCTTGAACAGTCATTAATAAGAGAACACAATATGAAAATCATTCATTAACTTGTGATTTTATGCACCTTGTATGATTTTTCTGTTAGTACATGAAATAACTAGATAATGTGTTGTTGAGGTTGGACCTCCTGTGACAGTGCAGCAAGTCAGTTCCTCCCACGTGTACCGTGGTTGTATCTGGCGAATGATTCAACACTAAACATCTAATTACCAGTAAGATCATAAAAATCTGTGGCAGAGGGCATAAGAGTGTCACAGGATTGACGTACACGCTGCGGCATGTGTGCAATATTGTCTTAATTAGGTGTAATGGGGATTGCTTGGTCAACAGTAAAATGACAATGTACACTTAATCATTCCTTATGAGTTACGCTGGTTTCCAAAGTCTCTGCGTGGGATGCATTTACACAGAATAGCATATAGCAGAAATAGAATCATACTGTTAAAGACAATGTAGTGTGGTGTTTTATTTAAGTATTAATAGTAAAAGCTTGGAATAACTTCTATAAGTTCAGCTGCAATAGCACATTGTCTGTTCGTGATTTCTATCATAATGGACATGACAAGTTTGTCATCATTCTAAATTCTTGAGATAGTTTTCTACAATATTTAACATTCTCCGTGCAAGTAATTAGTGACAGCCATCTGGCTGCAACTTAACTGTGATAGCGGAGTGTATAGCAGGATGTTTGGTCTGTCAAGTTAAGAAGAGGAAAAGCAGTTTGCTAAACTTGAGGAAAAGTGCAATTACGAGACAACGACCAACTGAATCTTCTCTTGACTTCCCAAGATTTAAGTGAGTTGAAGGAAAAATTAGCTTAAAACATTCGGACATGTTTTCTTATTGGGATTTGCTTTTAGGTAAAAACAAAATCTACCCGCACTCAAGAGCACACTTATTCACATTTTGATGCTGATATGTATGGTATACAGAACATGGCCCTGCAGACTTGCGCTCTTTTATGGACACTGCTAGGGCATTTATCGATGCTGAATAGGAACAACTAGAACACACTCAACTTACGAGTATGATGGGATTCATCGGTATAAGAACAGAGGTATGAGCAAATCTGTGGTTTACGAACAAGTCGCGATTCCGACGTAGATCTGAGTGAGAGTGGGGAATGAGGCCACAGGTGTGAAAAAACAAATATGTCCCTCTTGGGAGGTACAGTGTGTTTACTTCATGTAATTTGTAAATGTAACTTGTAAATGTAAATTACAAACACTATGTGCAACTGCAACAACTGATGCGCCCCTGAATGCTTCAAAGCCTCCACACCACACACTGGATCGCAGCTAACGCTACGCTTTCTACACATCCTGCCATTACCGAACAACAAGCACACAAAGTTAGTGGCTTGCTTGGCAACACAGTGGAGAGTTTAGCAACTAAAGACATATCAGGATACAAGTAAAAGGTGTGCAGGATGACACCTTCACTGCCATATCAGATAGCCGCTTGCATTAAATTAAGATGAATTCAACTGTTATCTGGTGAATGTGCTGTAGGTGGAAATGGAAATGTTATGATTGTCATTAATATCAAAATATTTCTTTTCTGGCAAGTATCTCAAAACAGGAGAAGCTCTGTCCAAGACAAAAGTATGCAAGACTAAAATTAACATGACAACTTGACAGCTCTCTAATGCTTAGGTCCTAGCAGAATGGAAAAACCTACAAAAACAAGTTCAAAAGACCAGAAACTGTTGAGAAATCTTAGAGTCATGTGAAGTTCAAGCTTAGGTTAAGAGTTAGAGTGCACTGTGACTGGCGGGCCTAAGTCAAGTTTCAACAGATTTCAGACACTAGCACTGTGTGCAAGTGAAACAGTATCAGCACTTGTCACCGATGAGAACAGATTGTCTTCGGTTTGGACATGTACATTACTGCAAGTCTATCCTGCTGGCACTTCCGAACTTCAAAACATTGAGTTCGGTGTGAAAATAAAAATTGCGAGCAATTGCGAGTCTCTGCTTGTTGCTCGATGACTAAGCTCAGCCTGCCAAAGGCCTTGACATTTTGTACAAATTCGCTGACAAGCTACTCATCAGGTGTGCTGGTGAAAATGTCATGAAATAAAAAAAAAAAGGAGCAGTAGCATTTACCAAAAGCTTATGCGTCTCCTAATTCTTTCTCCCCAACACATGGCTTTCTGTTTGCTTTGCTGACAGGTCGCTGACCGCTCCTCTGCTTATACAGAGAGACAGAGGCGAGCACATCAAAGCGCAGGTGGAGAGTTAGTAACATAGGGGCTGAACAGGATGAAGGGATCACATCACCTGAGATAAAAGGCCAGGCGTCTCTCACACACCAAAACAAGACCACCGCATCACCAAGGCCCCAGTATCTCTCACCTGTTACGACAACCTTCAAAAGGTCTTGTATTGTCTTTCGTCTACAAAGTGTCTGGAAGACATGAGTGAGGAGGGATGTGTGCTGCCAGCGAGCGAGTGTGTGCGCTCAGGCTTGTGTTGCGCATGTGAGCGTTTTTTAATGGATAGATGGGAGATAAAAAAGCGAGAACTGAAAAACGCAAAGAAAAAAAAAAAAGCAAAAGAAACGAGACTGAGCTCGCGGCGCCTGACAAGCGTGTGTTCTCTCTGAATATACTGTGCAGGGTCTCGTTTTCCCTCATCTCTGAAGCCCCGCTCTCTCCCTGTGTTTGAGGTGACTCCTCAGCTCATAAGCCTTTGAGGCCAGACTAAAGCAAGCAACACACAGGCAGGATACGCTCATAGCTGTGTGTAACCACAGTTGATCCTGCAACATTGTTGGAGATGCTGTACGCCAGACAGTGGCTTGAGAGATGCTGCTGTTCATACTGTCTCATGACCTTATCTGAGGATTTTGTTATCTGTCAGTGGGACACTAACAAAATGTTGGGGTCATTTAAAATTCTGAACCAGGCTTTCCATTGGTTCGTATTTTGTTTTTTTTATTTTCTGCAGTGGACCATGCTGACCCTATCACCCCTCCTCAATCATTAAACACCCAGAGTCTTCCTGGCAAAGATATCTCAATCTGAAAATGTATTAAAGTCAAAACCCAGTCTGGCAGGTTGATGAATTAATAATGATGTTCACATGAAGGACTATTCAGTGAGGGGAGGAAAGTGGCGAGCATCAAGGTCTCCTCACTTGTATCACTTTGGACTTGTGAGATCCGCGTGAAGCATCTGAATAAAACATCACCTTGGAAATATTTAGAATGGATCACTTTGCTAATTTAAAACTGGCTGGAGTCACATCAAACACACCTTACTCTACATTCAAGTGTATTTTCAGTGTGTTTGGAAGAACTGGGCTTTGATGCTGCTCAGCTCTTCCGTGTTTCAGTGGATTTTGTGCACTTGCCCTAGAAAGGTTCAAACAAGGTTACCGTGAAAGAGGTTTTTAATGTAGTAGTGTTTGAGCCATCTGGTGCTCTTTTTCACAGTGTCCTTATTGCATTATGGTCTTCTAATTGTGTAGTGTGTGTGTCTTGATATTATGTAGCATTTAATTAAAAATGTCGATGCAGTTGGTTGTGTTAAATTAATATTATCATGATAATATGAACGTTTGCAGTTAAACTGTTGACATGTTTTGTCAGAATCGTGTTTGCCATGTCCGCCATCTTATTTCTGCATGCTATTAGCATTGCTAACATATGGTAGTTAAAAACCAAATATGGAAATCAACGTGCCAGACAAATTAAAATTTTCTATACCAAATCCATCATGTAGATGTCTAGATGTAACTGGATATGTGACATCTTTAACTAGGTGGTGAAACTAGGTGAAAGGTGAAGGGATCATCAGAATCATTTGTAATCATCCTCTGGGTACCATGGATGTCTGTATCTTTTCATCACAATCCATCAACTAATCACTGAGATTTGAGTTTGAGCCAAAGTTGTGAACACTGCTAGCACGGTTAAAGGTGGTCGTTCAGTGCCCACTGAACAACTGTTTTGGGGATAACCATGACCTGGACGAATGAGAACATAAAGTGGTTGTTCTATTACAGTAATGTGAACTGTAGTGCTATATACTCGTGATTAACAAAAAGTTACATTGGGAAAATACTAAAGAAACGTGAATTACCTAAAAGCTATTAAAGGCTACGTCTTTTGCCAACTAAAGTGCTTAACAGGGACACAGTGCGCAGTAAAGCAGTTACCCTTCAACCAAAAACTTTGCTCCACCACTGCAGCGATAGTGGAATCGCTCCCCACCCTGGTGTGTAGCAGTGAATGGGATGATTAAACCTCACAACTTTGTTCATCAACAGGCACAGGAGTGTGTCTGCCAAACGGTGGGTGACCAACTGTAATGATGCCGCTTTTGGTAACGCTCCATGTGCATCTCGAGGCCTCTTGCTGTTATGGCCTGTCTCAGCATTTCTTTTCCATCTGTGGGAAACAGTGTGACCTGTTGGGTAAGAGTGAGACGGTTGTTGTTATGCCCAAAGACGGACGATGGTTTGAGGAAAGATTAGTTTCTCGTGGAGATCCCAACCTTCTATGAATGTCAGTGCCGTTTTAATACAGTAGTGTTTCTTCTCCTCAGTTAGTATCCTGTCAGTGGTGAATGGTGTCAGACAAGGTAACATGACATCTGCCTCAGTTCTTTGCTATATTTTCTCTTAGCCTCCAACACAAATATAGCACAGCAGCAAAAACAAAGTTTATGTATCACCTGCAGGAATGTTGCTATGGAATATTGACGTTTGAGTAAATTGCTAAATAGTCAGGTAAAGTCAGGAAGAATGAGGTGTTTTCTGGATGTTTTTCTTTTACATCTTTTTTTAAAAGGCTGCGAATAGCCAACAAGTAAGCTGCTTTCGCTGCTGTGTGTGTACAGCCATAAAACAATCCTCCACTAGTTCAATGCTCCATGCACATCCTACTGTGAAAATGACCAAAATGCACTTAAAGACAAACTTTCAAACAAATTCTAGACACAGCAAGGTCTATCCAATATCTGTGAACATTAGCCACCACAAGATACTGGTCCTACCAGGTAAGGCTGCAGAAATGAAAAATGTGTTATTTCCTCTTTCAAAATCGATGTAGTCGTACTTTAAAATACTTAAATTTTGCTCGAGTTTTGGCTTTAATAGAGTCGTTTCCTTTAATGGGTATAGACTGGATTGTCTTAGTCCATCAACGTGCTTTCTTCAAATGGAACGTCTGGCCCTTTTCATTTCTTTTCTTAAGTATGATTCCTAATGTGAATTTCTATAATACTATAGGGCTTGTCGGAGCTGGAACTCCAGCTTTCTAGCTGCATTTGTCAATTATGCATGTACTGCAGAGAGAAACTAGGAGAGACACTGTTGTTCTGCAAGCAGGCTGACAGCTTTCGAAACCTGTGGATATTTCCTCTTTTCAGCAAGAGAGCTCTTAAAGTTGCATGGCCTGCTCTCAGTTTGAACTGTTTTGGCTTCATATAACAAAGACTTGTTGCCTGCGTGTACTAATCCCTCAAGATGCTGGTGCATTTTAAAAATGTAACTAATGAATATATTCAAAGGACTAATAATTAGCAGAAGGTGAAGCATTACTCAAGAAATGTCATTTTTCTTTTTTTAGTAGCATTGTATTTTATAATATAATATAATCTAACAAAATTTTTTTTTTATACAAGCAGACAAGTAAAGTACATTTTGCAATTTGTTTAGAGGAACTGATTAACAAGACTGCAAGGCTAACACTTGTGGAAAATCAAACAACAATTCCCAGCAGTGATTATACACAAAGTAATGTTAGAAAATAAATCCAGATCATAACATTTGCATAATTGTGTTTACGATGTAAAAAATGTACAATAATAGCTGCTTTTGCTGGCGCATGCACAACTAGACCATGTAATTTGCTCCCGTGTGTGTGCGGGGCCAGATCAGAGGTTTGTAAATTGTTTATCTTAGTACAAAAAGTGCAAAATGCTTGACACGACTTGCGACGACACGCCAAGTCAATGAAGCGTGATAATAATGCAAGAAAGTCAGCAAGAAAAAGATGAGTGCAGGGATAAAAGAGGGGCTTGAAAAGCAAAGCAAAATGCCTAAAGAAACCAAAATAAGCAGCTTGTGGAGAGCCTAATGCAGCCCTGCAATAAACAAAATTACAGATCAGCTTGGCTTCGGTTCACATTTCTGGAACCGCAAAAGCTGATTTCCTGTTTATCTAGATATGGGAGACTTAAGGCGTAATTTGAGTCCATATTTCATCTGATTTTAACAGGAGGTTTTTCCTGACGTGACATCTGCGTGGTGACACACACACGGCCTGTCGTATGACTCATTAGTGTGTGCGTGTGTCATGCTGGGTTAAGGGTTATGCCTCGTCCACACAGAGCATGTGAACCGGCGCCTGTCAGTGCGTGATGTATGTGTGGATGTGTGCGTTTGTCCACGTTTTTAACTCGAGTTTTATTGTAGGAACGTGTAGACAGGAAAACCTACAGGGCACTTTCTTCTAGTTCCCCCTGATGAGTTTTGCTGTGAGTAAGACGGGGGAGGAGGGTGACGGGGGCGAGGGAGGAGAAGTTGTCAGGAGTCAAACTGAAAGGAAATATACTGTAGAGAAGATAGGAGCTCAGATAGAAAACAAGCGTTGAATTTAAACACATCCAGAAGAAATACTAATCCAGAGCAGACGTGATCCTGTTGATTAAGGTCAAGGCAGCGATAACACAGCATTTCAGCACAGATCCTTGTCAACAATGGGCAGGTTCAGTGACCAGTGGATTAGCACAGAGGGCAAACTTTATTCATTGCTAAAAACGGCTGTACAGAGACAGCACAGCCATTCATGTCGCTGTGATGTTTGCCACCTACGCTAATACTCGTCCTCGCCTCCGAATCAAAAGGTTATTTCAGGTTATATCTTCTAAGAAACGTCTTGTTGCATTAAAAGAAACAGCTGTAGTCTTTTTCAATAAGTACAAACACCTGAAGTAATGCCACGAAGAACAAAACGCTCAACAACTTTCACTCATTTTCCCAGTTGGACAACTTCCGACCTCACATAACAGCATGTTGTGCAAATACATGTTGTGAAGGCATAAGGTTTTATCAGTACATGAGCCTCACTAATTAGCACTGCGCAGCACACAGGAGTTTAATATTCGATAAACTGCAACCTTGGCGTTGATGTTAAAATAATCTGCCAAGGCAAAGTCACAGTTAATTATAGTGAGAGGGGCCTCACAGTGCTGTTTTTTGTTGTGTGACAGGAGTGTACGCAATCAGTCAGTAATGCAAAAGGTGAGTTTCCCCCAGGCCGCGTCTTTGACAGCTTCAATTGTCACCGCTATCAAAATACATCGAGCTCTCCTGAGTGTGGGCCGAGGGCTAAACACAAGGCAAAGTCGCTTAGGCTCCCGCATGAAACATTATACAATTGCCAATAAATTTTGAACCTAAGCCCTGGCCTTAAAACCTTAACGCATAAATGTAAAACAACCTCACTTGTCAGGAAACACCCTTTTAGTGCTGGCGGGTTGTGAGTGGGTGGGTGGGAAGGAGTTGTTGGAGTCAATCAAACAGACTTGCAAAGGATCAGCCTTTTTCCGAGGAGGAAAACAGTCCGTCTGCTTAGTGTTTATTAGTAAGTGGGTCAGTCAGTTTAAACCTACATGTCTGGTTAAGTGAATTCTGTGATTGTGTGAGACTTTCTGTTTGAACCATTTCATCCTCATTAGATCTGCTTAAGTACCTGTTCACTGATCCCAGCTGTCATGTTCCATTTGATTTTAAATAACACTACACAAAAAAAGGTCCGGCCACAATAAATGTGTCATAATTGAATTGGCAGTGTTAGACTAATTTGCATTTTATTATATTATCATCTGCAGTAGCAAAAGTTATTTATTTCAGCTCTTTATGTAGCTAATAATTTTAGCTGTTTTTGGACATTTTTCCACTTCAACATCATTCTACATCTATTTTGACTTTGCCCTTGATCATTTGTTTTAGCATTTTTTTTTAACATGGTTTAAATATTAATGGTCACATACAGCTTCAAAGTATTAGGAGTTAAGTGACACTGGAAAGTATTTACACACTTTCTCAAGGAAGACATTTTTTTGTAGATTGATGGACAAAAATGACTGTTTTCAATATTTCAAATTAAATGTACTATAGTGGTCAAGAAGTTAAGGGGCATGAAATGACAGGTGTGTACTGTGCAGTCACCCTGCTATAGCTGGTTATTGTGGCAATACACTGTACAGAATTTTCCAAAGATTATTATCACACAAACCAAAATGTGTTCCTGTTTGAATCAACAGTATTTCCAGCTAAATATAAATACATGGATTATTTCTAAATCAAGTCAAGATTTTCATTTCTTCCAATTAGCTGAGTTTCTCCACAATATTTGCACATGCCCAGCTGCAGAAGTATCCCTTGTGTATACATATCCCTACATGGGAATCACTAATCTATCCAGCAACTGACCAGGCTTGAAGCTTCACCTTCAGGGAATGTTGGCAAACTGCAAATGCCGTCAAATCTGTTCATATTCCATGAACCTGACAGCACTGAGTGGTTTATTAGACTCAGGTTTATTAGACACAGTCGTCTTTTAAGACTCTAATGTGGGAGTGGTGCAACAGTATAGTGCCACGGGGCAGCGCTCACTGTGTGTGAACAGTACTAATAAATCAGCCACCCGCTCTTTATCTCTGCACTGCCACAGCAGTTAACAGGATTGGAGAGTGGCAATTTCCATGTAGCATAATTACATCAATCTGATTACAAATTATGCTAATCCTATTACAAAAAGTGCTAATGGAGTAAAATGGAGATACTTTATGATATACTTTCGACACATTCAAGGAGCTGAAGGCACATTGATTTTCTAGGGTTGCAAATATTGACAGAACTGTTCAAATTATAGTGTGAAATAGTTAAGATGGATCTATTTGCTTTTCTAGTCTTTTTCTATTAAAAGTACAAGCACAAATCTCACTAATATAGTGCTCCTAAGATGGAATGATCTAATAAAATCATGGTACCTAGTAATGTTTTAGCAGTTACCTAATGTTTTAGGTAGTTAAGTTTCATTCTGCCAGTGACCTTGCCCTCTTTCAGTCCTGCAGCTGTTCCGTCTGTCTGACTTTTCTCCGTGTGCCACAGCAGCAGCTGAGGAGCCATTTTGGGGCCTGATGTATCCAGCAGCTGGTGGTGCCAAGCCCAGGGTTGGCGTAGAAGGAGGCGAAGAGAGGAAAATTGAGGGTGGGGGGTGGGGTTGGGGGACTGGTAGGGGGGCTGGAAACGTATGACACAGAGCATGTTGGACAACAGGCACACAGCCAAATGGTAAAACAGTGTTTGCGGGAAGAACAGGGACCGTACTCCACTCGCACTGCTTTTCCCCCTAATATCACATTTAATCTGCAGCTATAAGTGACCTATCATTGAAACTACTGTGTAATGCATGCCATCAGAACAGTGCATGTAACTTGTCCATGCGCTGTGTGTTTTAGGACTGACATGCCAGAGCTGGCCTCGATTCAGAGCACTGCAGGATCGGTATGAATGTGTGCGTGCGGACATTGTTAGGACTTCTATGACATAAACTTCACTTTACAGTAGTGTAAAAAAAAAGACAAAGTTGATGGTATCCCATTTGTCTTACATTCCCAGGATGTGTTTACATAACATCATCCTTAGTGGTGTCAGGTAATGGAGAAAGCTCTGCCAGTTTACAGACACAGGAGCGTATGAGAGAGAGAGAGAATCGTTTAGCAAATGACCTTTATCTTGAAATATCTCAGCTCTCTCCTGTAGCTGCACTTCACTCCAGTGCACTCACTCAATACTGACAACACTCATCCACAGCCAGATGTTCAAAGCACTTCTTTTCTTCCTTTTCTGGTGATGTTCTGAGCGTTGCGCTGTGCACACAGCATCGATTTAGTTAAAATGAAGCACAGAGTACACCACATGAAGGTGGAGTTTCCTGTAAAGTTGTTTTTTTTTCCCTCAAATGTAAATCATCCTGCATCTCTGAAGTGACACTCAGGGAAGAATTTATGTTTCGGTCTATCACGCAACCTGCTGTGTGTGTGTGTGTGTTACACTGTCTCTCTCTCTCTCTCTCTCTTTCTCTCTTTACAAATGATGCGCTCTGTGTACTCTTTGTACCGTCTGTGTGTGTGTTTTTAGGAGAGTCTGCTGAGATGACAAGACAGCTGAACAAATGAAGTAAGAGACAAACATTTGGACAGGACACACCAGGTGGACGGCGAGTAGCATCCAGACGGCACAGTGACGAATTAGCGTGAGCCACTGATATAGTTTGATACATTTCTTTGTGTGTTCCTCTTGGCTGGATTGGTGTCAATGCAATTAAGGTTTTAGGAAGTTGCCAAAGTCTATCAAAACAAATTTACCAGTTTTTAATGCTATGTATATTTCTCGACAATCACGTTTGTTTTCACAGCTACACCCTTCTGTGCGATCAACTGGGACCAGGCCTCCGAATCAGTAATGAAGCCTGTAACGTCATCATACAAACAAACCCTAAACCTGCACTGATTTCTTTTATTCTTAAGAGAAATTGTTTTTTTTAGATTTTTTTGCTGTCATCAGATCATGATGTGCATAAAAAGAATCATGTAAAGACTGTGTCTTTCGTGTGTCTGTTTGTATGAAACATTCAAATACTCCTTAAAACAATCATTAAATCATAAATGTTAAATGAACCTAATTTGCACTGATAACAGTCAAGGCTCAGTTTTACGATGATTCACTGTAATTAGCCCACATTTGCAAAGGGGTTAGAAAACACTGCTGCCATATCCTTATTTGACACAGTATACACCTCCTCCGGTGCACCCAGAGTGTGCCAATGAATATTTCAGCAAGTCAGAATGGATATTACTCCTGAGTCAGATGTGCTGGCACAAGCTGCACCGCTACAGGTGGGGCATTAGTGGCAGGCACGCTCGGAGCACAGGGGTAATGTATCGAGACAGTACGGGCTTGGGTCACTTCAGTTTTCTTTCTGTTCTGATAAGAGAAGGTCATATGTGGGAGATTTATTGCTGTTACAGAGGACTTCAGAAGGACTATGGATGCTTTTGCTCAGCTGTCACTCATATCTTTAACCGTAACAGATGGATGCAACACAATAAATGCAGAGTTCCACTACATGACATTTGTTTAAGTCATACATGAGTTCAGATGTGGACCCTGTGTTAACTTTAGTGTAAGCACAATTCTTCTTTGCCTTTACTAGCATTTTTATCCTTGTAAGGATTGTTCATTCCTCAGTTGATTTATGTTAATGTAGATTTTTTTTTCCGAATCTTACTAAGCATTGAAAATTACATCCATAAATCCATCTGGATATGTAGGATTAAACTATGGTATAGTAAGCGTGGCATCACTGACTTATAGCTATATTTCAGGCTATTCAGACTCTAGCTTCAGATGTGTCTTGCAAAAGGTTTTAGGCAATACAGTCGTCACATGGCTCATCAAAACATAAGCTCGTCTTACAATTCTTGTATTTCAGATCTTCTTTCCACAATTATAAAGCAAGAGCACAGGAATTGCCTTTAACCAGTCACTGTACAAACACTTTGACGAAAACCACGCATGAAAGGGCTTACTTCTTCCCCCAGCAATGTTTTAATGAAAACGCACAAAGAGGAAACATGACACTGTGCTTTTGTATAAACCTCAGAAATCTATGCAGGCCTAACAAGTGATAACACCGGGCTTCGTAAACTGTGTAGCCAGCATCTCAAAAGGATGTTCAAAGCACGGCAGCCATTATTTGGACATGAGAGGCACATTATCCTTAGCTGCTGGCTCTGAATTTGCAAGAGGCACTTTGACTGCACATACAAAAGGGGCTATGAGCCCTATTCAGGGTTTTGCTCATCCCTTTCACTCTCATTCATGACAGTATGGCTTATCATCAAGTATCCATCTCCTTTCATCTCCTAAGGGACCAAACTAGTATCATAAGTGATATGCCATGCATCAAATGTGGTTCTGCCAATTTAGTTTCCATAAGACTTTGTCAGTCAGACTCAAAAGTAATAAGCCAGTGCCGCTGGTAAAGACATTTGCTAAGTAAATAAGGCTGTCTTTCTGACACCACAAATGTGTGCCTAAGACTGTTGTCGCAATGGTACCACCTGCCAGCATCATTGTCAGCGGTGTCGTCATGGCTGTGCAGGCTGATGTTAATCTTTTCTGTGGGTGTGACAGACCGCGGTCGGGCAGAGTTGGAACTCCAGCAGGGTTTCACTGTTTGTCCTTTTTAAAGCTGTATTTGTTTGTTTGGTTTTGTTTTTATCCATGATAGCAACATGACTTGCTTCTGTCAAGACTGAAACATCTTAACACTTTTTATATGGATTGCAATTTTCATTCATGGACCCCATAGGATAAACTCTAATTACTGTAGCGAAAACCTGCCATTTGTCTTGTGTTACCAAGAAGTTGTTTTAGTAAAATGTTTCAACAAATTTTGGGTGGCTTATCATAAAAAAGTATGCAAATATTTATAATCTCCAGAGGATAAATTCTAAACATAATGATTTACCATACTTACTGTGACCATGTTATCACTTAGTAGCATGAATAACTAGCTTTTATAAGACAAGTTTCCCATTGACAGTGGTAGGTGGGTGTTGTGGAGGAGCACTGGGAGAATATGAAAGACTTTTTTCTTTCCTCCACCTTTCTGTTTGTTCAGTTTGGTCTATTTCTCTCTCTTGGGGGAAACAGACCCTAAGTGTGGAACACATCTGGGACTGGATAGGACTGGACTGGTCGGGATGTGTGTGTGTGTGTGTGTGTTGGATAGGGGGGGTACCCACTACAGTGGGGACTGGGTGCTGGAGAGAATCACCACTATTTTCTTTTTCAATAGCGTGCCGTGAGCAGGTTTACATTGTAGCTGTGCCATATGCTCTCCCCAGGAAATGGCTTTATTAATACATTTAAGAGCACGTCAGGCTGTGGTGACTTATGGGCTATGTGAGCCAGCGTGAAGGTGCATTGTCGGCAACTTTTCACAAATAAAGACGAGGTAAAAGTAGAAAAAAAAAATGGAAAGAAAAACATTCTCTAGGGGCCTGTGTTGGGCAAGGGACCGACTGGTTTCAGTGTCCCAGGGGAGAGGGCTATTTTAGCTGAGCCTCTGCGTTCCAGGTGTTGCTTTTTAATTGGCAATTCTGTGAGCAATAAAGCATTTCACTTACTTTCGCTTGTAAAGTGCTTTCATTCCATCTCCAAATGATGTAATTACCCTGGCGTCCCAGGCGAGAGGGTGGTGGGAGAGGAGGCTGGCTCTCCGTGCAGCTCGCTCTCCGTCAGCGAGAAGCCTGGTGAAGGGTTTCCTTGGGTATGTTTTCATTTAGGAATCCAAACACCATAAAGTGAGGTAGTCGTTCGCACAATAAACCTACACTTTAATTTCATTTTGGGCTCTCCCTGCTCTGTGTGTGTCTAGCATAAATGAACACAAAAATGATAAAAAAATCTAAGTTCAGAGTGTCTTTGATGTATGAAGGTCAGCGGGAGATGTTTGTTCTTTGTTCCTGGATACAGATGGTGATTAATTTTGTTTGTTCAACATTAATCTTTCATTGGTTTTCACAAAGCTGTAGGAGCTGATTTTTGTTTTCATCATAGTTTGAGGCTGAAATCCTTAAAAAAAAAAAAAAAAGGTAACTAAATGCTTTTATGCATATTTGCTTTCCTTTGTGCTGCAGCACGTCTTGCTCACAGCTTCATTAGCCAGTCCAGCGCCAGGGCAAATACATTTTAAACTTTCACTCTTCCTCACCCTTCTTACAGGGATAGGATGAGAGGTTTACAATTACAAATATGCTAATGAAGTCAGCAAACCCGTGGAGCGATGTTATCATTTGAAATTTTATGGGAGAAAAAACTTATTTTCCTGTTTATGTAGTGTGGAATTCCCTCTGAGACACAGAAAGGTGAAAACCAAAGCCAAGTGTCTGTCGGCCAGCCGTGCAGAGAAGTGTAACACTAACCTGAAGACGTTTGACTAAAACTGATCTCGAGAACCACCTGAGGATTGTGAACTTTCAAGTACAAGTTCAGCCTGTCAGCTTGTGGAAGCGAGAAGCAAGCTCTGAAACACCAACTCCAGCGGATCAACATTGTGTACTGGTGAAAAACATTTAATTCTACTGAAGCTGTACGACCAAATAACTCAGTGCGGATGTAAAAACACGGAGGAGAAAGTCAAAGGGAAAACATTCTTTTCACATAAGGCCTACCTGGCAGTGTTTTTGCATATCAGACCTCCCCGGTGGCTGTCAGTATTCCAGCAGAGGCAACATTGCCAAAAAACACAAAAAACAAGCTGTTCACTATCACTGCTGTTCCCATGGGAACCAGACATGGAGGGTGTGCCCGCTCCGACACTCATCTGCACAGGCAGTATGCAAACCCAGCGTGCTACACAAACCAGGAGGGGAACAGAAAAGGGGGAAAGCGCTGCACAATACCACCACCGCCGCCGCCCCCAGCCCCTTTCTTCCAAGAACTGGGGCCTCAGAAAAGAACCCTGCTATCAGTGTAAGCGATTAGCTGGCCCCGCTTGTGAAAAGTGCCACAAGGGGAAAAAGGATCAGGATTCCTGAGATGTTGGCCCTGCAGTGCTCATTCGCACACTTCCTTTCCTTAATAAAGACCACACATTCCCAGCGGCTGGGCCGACAGAGCTGCTGTTCAAAGCTGGCCGTGGCTGGCGAACAGAGAAAGTCAACTGGCAAAACAATAAACAAATAAATGCCCGAGCGCTTCAATCAGCCGCAGTTATTTTTGCTACGCCGCAGAGGGAAAGTCAGTTTGATGCTGACATCTTTAAAATGCATCACTTTGTTGTCTTGTTGTAATTAGCCAATGCTGTAAAGTTGGGGGAATTACTACCCTTCCTCATTCCTCTGCTGCATCGCCACAGGTGGCACAAAAACCATATAATTAGTACAGAGTGTACCTGCAATCGCTCTGCATCATTTTATGGATGTGAATGCAAATGCACCAGAAAACAAGTGTCACTGATAGTTAAGTTCAAAGAGCAAAGGTCCACACAGAATAGGTTGATTCAATCATGCCGCAAAAACTACAGCTCACACGTGAGTTCTGCGATTGTGCTGTCGGAAATTTCAGCCTCCACTCTGGTACTGTACGATGGAGGTGAATGAAATTCAATGAGCATTAAGAAGTTAAAGAAAGCAAAAAAGACAGCCTTGTAGAGACAGTGCCCCTGTTACTCTGGATAATCCACAAGACTCTCTCAGTAATTTCCATTAGAAGAACTACTTCCAATGGACAAACAGTGTAGCCCCCTGAAAACTTTCCCATCTCACACTCAATTGCCAGTTTTTAGATCCACTTAGTTTATGTTAATACACATAATACACATAACAGAAAAGCCATACAATAAGCCCCCCCCCTTCTCGGAGGTTATGGTGTTATGTTATCTTTAAACTGTTAAAGCGATGTGTTGAGTCACCGTTAAGGTTATTCTGTGGAGTGGACTTTTTAATGAGGTTGTATTGCTGAGAGATACTTTAAACACATTACACAGACACTGGCCTCTCTTTTTTATTTAGATGTACATAATATAAATACATTATTGCATTTGCATTGTTCTAAGGCAATGTAAGTATTTAGTTGCTGTTTTACTATTGTAAAGTATCCTAAAAGGAGGCAAATAAAAGTACTTTTATTCCTGTGATTGTGGTCACCCTCCTTAGTAATGTTTCTCATATGTCTGACCAAAGACTGCAAAAATGTGAAAACAGCAGCTCCCCAAAGCTTTTTCTCCCAGAGGAAAACGTCCCACTAAAGTGAGCAATAAATCTGGCACTTAGGAAATGTTGTCCCTGTGTGTGTGTGTATCTGAGCGTGTAAATGTACTCAGTGTCCTCAAGTCCACAGCCTCCAGAGCTGTCAAATGATGCCTGGCCCCGCAACATCCGTAACCTGTGACCCCTGTAACTCCTGTTTTGTTCTCGGCACTCCATTCCCCTCAGATATTCCCCCACTGGAACTCCCCCAGATGACAGACACCACTCTCCTCTCTGTTTCTCTGCACTACCCCAGTAGCCTTTGACCTCCCCAGCACCTCTGCCTCTCTGCGCTGCTGCCCTCACATTCCAGTAAAGGCGCTGAAACCTGAGCCCGCGGTGAGCTCATCGCCGGGCCACGGAATCAAGAGTTAAATGATACCAAAAAACAGAGAGAGAAGAGAAAACGGAGAGAGAAGGGGGAGAGGCGGTCGTCGGTGCAGGACAGGTCTAGAACTGGTTCTGTGTGTCTACTCGCCGGGGTTCCTCAGGGGTTAAGTTACACCAGAGAAAGCGAGGGGAAGAGGAAGAAGAAACTGCTGGCGTCTTTGAATTCCCTTTTCTTTTGTCTGTCTTGTTTTCCTCCTCTTGCTGTCTCTCCGTGGCCTGACTGACTGGTGCCTGCAGTTTCCTCTTGACACACTGCAGCGAGCCCGCCGCCCTCGATCCTCGCTTTCAAGTTAACGAGCCCCGTTGGCCTCGTCCTTATGTCTGGGAGCCGGACTACGATGTGAGTGTAATGCCGTGAGGTCGCAACCTCCACTCTGTCTGTGTCTCTGTTCCTGTCTGACCCTGCCATGACCACCAAGTGTCCAAAGACAGTAAGTGTCCCTCTTTAAATTGTCTGCCAGTGGGTGTAAGTGTGCATGTCTGCATTGCTTGGGGAATGTTTGGCTCTGTTTAAAGCACTAAAAGTATTAAAAGAAGAAATGACCTATTCTGGAAAAATAGCTTCACCCTCATGTCTCATCTCAGAGTCATTCTGATTCACGTCTTAAATTGTGATGAGCACCATTAATATGCTTAATCACTGCAAATATAATTAAACCAATCAGTGTTACTCTCAAGCTAAGTTTGGAGTTGGAGCTGGAGTAAGTTGGAGAAAGGAGGTTTTCTCCATCAGCATCTCCAGCTGAAAGCATAAATGAACTATTAAAAGTTTTAAGAGTGCCATTAGATAAACCTTTCAGCCATGCATTATTCATAGCTGCCATGTTTCTTTCTAGTTCACTGACTGTTGTTCACCGTGTCTCTCCCTGACCTCGTGCACTCGCATTGTCAACCTTTGGGCTGACAAACCCGTCTGAAGCGCAGGTTTAAACAGGGTTGACGATTTTAATGGGTGCCCTACAGGTGACACTAAATAAAAGGTTGAGTACACATTTTATTTTACAAAGCATAATAAGAGTGCACTTACATCCTCTCTCAGGGAGTTTTATTTTTAATATTTAGTATAAAGGCTAGTTTACATTCTGAAATTTGCCACCTGCTCTTACTCTTCTATCATGAAGGAATTTAAAATAATTGTGAGCGTTTCCAGGAATAACTTAAAATAACACTAACAATTGTCTGTAACATCTTTTGCAACGGTCTCATTATTTAAATGGGTGTGAAGCACTCTGTCGCTCCTAACAGGTAAACACACCACGCTTCTTGGGAGATAATGGTATTCTATGATCAAAAGCTTTTTTAATTTTTTATTTTTTTTGCCAGAGAAAACTGCCCTGAATGCACTCAGTTTACACATTTGCTTTATTAACAGGTTTTACTTAACAGACCCACACCATGACGTGTGATTAATGATGATGATGATTAATGAGTAAACATTACCTACAATAACAGCAAATACCTCACCAGCATCCGCATGTAACCTCTAACACTGAATTATCTTAATAAAAATCAGTTATTCAGTATTTTATTGCAGTATCATGGGTATTTTCTGTAGCCAGTGTTTTTTCTCCACACACAGCTGCAGCTGCAGAAGATGCATTTATTGAATAGATTCACCTCACCTCCAGTGACTCCACTCCTCATCATTGCAATATTTTTTTGTATTGCAGTTTATATTAAAGTGAATGGTTCGTAACACCATGGAGGTGATATTACTGCAGTGTTTCTTTTTTATACAGTAGTATACTATACAAGTTTGTTTATTTATTATTAAACCATTTATGCATTACGTTAATGGTTTAAACTCTTTGTCCACCACCTTTAGCTAAGTATTCAACAATTTATGTAATAATTTGAAGTAATTTAATACAAAATAATGTATTACTTCTCAATCCGTTATTTGTTTCAACTATTTATCCATTACTTTGGCTACTTATCCTCTTATTTTTCTTAGATGACTATTTAAACTTTACTGTTTTGCCTTCCTATATGCTAACTATAATATATTTATATAAACTATAAATATGTTTGGACGTAACACGCATACAACTATAGCTCTCAAATAAATGTAATGCTGTAGAAATGTAAATTATAAGACTAAGTGAGGTGACATTTCCAAACCGTTCAAACTCATATTAAGTTTCATGCATCATTATTCATGCATCACTTCTGAAAATATGTCACTAATGTGTCAGTGAATGTGACAGCTCATCACGTAGCTTTTGAGCATAGGTTCAAGTGCTGAAAGCGAGCTTTTTCACCTATAATTGCTTTGGGGGACAGACAGGTAAAACTAGTTTTATATGCAAGTACATAAATGAACATATTTGACATCTGGAATGTGCTTCTGTGCAGCATATTAAAACCTCTGTTCAACCTGGCCATTTTAGATCAAAATCATTATTCATTATTTTGACAGTAATAATGACTCACATCATGTCTCAATATTTTTATTTAATCATTTTTGAAGACCATGAAAAAGTATAAAAATCTGTGCTTGGTCTGTTTTTTGGTAGAATTTCCATCTTTAGTTATTAAACCATCCTCCTAAATCACTTTCGTGTTTAAGCGCTCACGGTACAATAAAAGTGATCAGCATCCTGAAAGAGTACTGAATCAATTCTCAACAAGGATTACTATAGAGTCAGCTGACCGCAGCAGCCAACTGAAGGCATGAATCAGAGGTTGTCTGGCGCTGGACGTGGCCCGAGGGCACAGCTCAGATATGCAGTGAGGGAGCAGAAGGAAGAGGGCAAAAAAAGAGAGCGTGAGGAGAGCATTGAGAAAGAGTGAGGCGGGGGAGAGTAGAACATAGACTGGCTCTCTGGCCAAATGGGAGATCCAGCACAAGGAGAAGCTTGTTCTTGCACTGCCTCACTGTTCTCTGGGCATGTAGCAGGAGGACACGGCCTCTCTTGGATGAAAGAAAAATAGAGCCAAATACCAGAGGATAATGTGATTATAGGTAAGTAGGAGAATGAAGGTTAATGGGAGTTAAGTGTCTATAAAAAAACTACGTTATGTATACACATCTAAAAGTCAATTTACATTCTGGCAGTGTGGAATGAATTAGTGCTGTCTTTAAAATAAACTCAATAATTCAGAAAGAATGCATATTGCAAATGTATATTATCAGAAGATAATACCTTGACATACAGTATGAGGTCCAATCATATAATTATAATGAATGGCTTAGACATGTCATTAGAATTACACTAAAGACAACCTGCTCCAAATATCTCACTTGTGTTTGGAGGTCAAACAGAGCACTTCAGTGCCACCAGTATAATATAAATCCCTCGTAGAGCTGTTTTCATCAGACACTCATAATCTTCCACCCATGACCATCCATGTCTATTTAGGATCTGTCATTCAGAGAGACAAACTACCACTGAATAAAAGAAAGATCCTTCACCTCAGAGTACAACCTTACCATCTGAACCACAACCAGAGCTGCAGTAAATGCAGAAAACAAGACATTAACATTCATTATCCGCTTCAAAAATCTTTTTTCTTTTTTTTTTCAAATGAATTGGTAAACATTTACTGGCACCTGATTGTTCTTAACGGTGTTATATAAAAGGAAACAGCTTTGATTGCTGCAGTGTTCTGAAAAGCCCTGCAATTCAAAGCACTTACGATGCAGAAACCCCATAAACATTCAAAACAGCCATTTCAATCCAGCTCGTGTGCTCTTCTCTGTATGGAAAACACCCAGGACCTGCCACAGTGTAAATGACAAATGAAATTATTAAACTGGCACGTAATTAGGAGAGAAATAAAATGTGCTTTATAGTGGAAGAGAGGTAGAAAACATGAGGAGAAAAAGCAACTAAACATGGCTTTAATATTAAATGATAGCCGAACACTGACGTTAGTAAAAAGAAGAAATGTCATTTTTAGCTGTTAGTTAGTTACATTATAGTTTTTTGTTTTGTTTTGTTTTTTTGGTTACTGTCATTTGATTGATAATGACAAAATGTGTGTGGGCTGGCACTGAAAAGAAATGGTAGCATCACTTCAGCTCCACCACAGACAGCTCGTCATCAGCTTGTTGCTGGCTCATTTCATTCGGTCACTCCATGACTTCTTGAGAAGTGATGTGATCAGAGTGGGACGCCTTGCCCACACAGAAACTGTAGTGTGGCCAGCACGTTAGCAGAGCAACAGCAGCAGCTTTGGTCTTTTACAAAGTCTAGGTCACCAAACTCTCAGAGCCCAGTACACACTCAATACACTTGAAGCCTAAAAATACACTTCTGGTCACATTGATGTACGTATATGTTGCCATAGACGCAGAGAACTGGATACAATGCTGAAAGGTAGCAGCTCTTTCACTCCTATGAAAGAAAGCCCAAAAAAGCTTCTGTGGGTTGCCTCAGCTCCCGTGGAGCGTGACTAGAACTACAGTCCTACTTCAGCTAAGCCAACCGAGAGCATGTAGCTGTGATGATTTCACTCACTGACTGACTTCCTTTTGTATTCGTATCGATCCTATTCTGATGATTCATTAAGCTTTACAAAGATTTTTGGGCCTGTGTCCGTAGCATGTTGCAATATCGAGTCACGTCAGAATCATGTTGTTTCAGGAGACTTGATTTGGACTAATTCTTCATTTTTTTCTATAAAAGTACGCTTACACAACAGTGCTCTAAAGCTGCTAATGACTCAGTAGATGTGTGAATAATTGAGATTTCTAACATTACCAAGATTGGCTAACAAGCTTCTATTTACTGAGTAGAGCCTAGCTTTCTAGCTTTTTCTTTCCAAGTCACTTAACACCACAAAGGGTCCTCTGACATATGTTTCAATGTAGGCTGTGCAGTGACTATACCATGGTCGATAGTGCATGTCCTAGCAATACTGTTCCTCAAATTTCATTGAACAGCTGCCATGGGAAACGCACATCTAAAGGTTTGAAGCTTAGGTATTTCTACAATCAAAACGCCTTCTGGGAAAAGTCTGGAAATAGATGCAGCATCATAATATTTGATCACTCAATAAGCAAGATCAAATCTTAATATGACCTTTAAAATATTTTTAAAACAGCTTGTGGATTTTTTGGATCCAGCCATCCTGTCATGCACAGTGCTGTGTATGATCGAGAAGGCCGACACAAGGTTTTACGGCCTGGAAGCAGGAGTGTTCTTGTTTGCTTTGGAGCCTTCTGAAAGCAGCCAAAAAAGCATCTGCAAACGCCAGTTAAAGCAGCTGCCAGCAAGCGTACAGCACACAACACAGAGCCCCACTCCTTGACTTTCTGCTTCAACCACACTGTGCTATTAGCAGGCATCAAGCTGATGACGCATTTTGGTCTCGACAGCACAACCCCCCACCGTCATGTCCCCCCTCTATCTTAGATTTTGTGTTCACACCTCATAAAAAAAAAAAAACAAAAAAAAACGCAATTTGTTGCTCAAAGCTGACGTGAAGGACTAAAATTGTTACTGTCTTTGGAAGTGATGTTGCATTTGGTGTGCAGACACTGTAAAGCTATCAGTGTTAGATTTTGTGGTGATTACAACGCTGCACTGACTCATGGAGCATTTTTCAGGAATGAAACCAAAACAGCAAGAATCAGATTAGATGAAGAATGGAGATGTGTCCTGTCAGGCTTTCACACCAACAATGTCAGTGAAGGCAGCACCAGAGACCAGATAGACTCATAGCAGTATTCACTCAAGTACTCTAGAGTTTTAAAGTTCTTGTACTTTTCTTAAGTATTTCCATTTCATGCTCCTATCTAGTTCTACTGCACTTTTTTTCAGATGGGCATGTCTTTTTTAGTCCTCTACTTTTATTCGACAGACACGGTAACTTTTCAGGACAAAAAAAATCACTCGTTTTAGTGTGTATATAACGTATGTATGTATGTATATGGTTTTATTTATACTATTTTTATATCGTTGTACTAATACAGTACAACAAGGTACTGTTTTACCAGGGTTCGGGTTTTTGTGCTGTGTGGTCGAAGCCAGATGTGATGTCACCATCATGTGGTCTGTGTTATGCTTTGCGAGTGATGTAAAGGGCAGTTTGAAATTTGATTTAAGTGGCTATGGCTAAGTCGTTTAAAATTTGATTTGAATCAGATTTCAAACCACCTACAGTACTCTGAGTTACTTGCCATCCACACTTGATAAAGGCAATCTGATCGCATTCTGGATATGGCAAAAATCTTATGTAGGCTGCCAATCTGAACAAAACCAAAAGTCTGTCTTTACCCATATTCTCTCCAGTTTTTTCTGTGCCCCCTTAAAGATTTGCTTCACTCTCTTCTCAACCTTCAGACACTGTGACATCATCCCACAGTTTTGTTGTAGTAATACCCAGACTTATGACTCAGAGATGCGGGTTGGATCAACGCTCTAGTCAACACAATACACAAGCAACTTCCAAATTTCGCACCACACAGACATTATGCAACTCCCTGGACCTTCTGTTATTGCTCACCTTAAAAGTTTTTCTTTATTACACTGCCTCACCCATAGCAAAGCCCACAACATAATATCATGAAATGAAATAATCCTTTCATATGGGATCAAATTTAATCATTTTGTTTATATGTACTCTTTAATACTAGCTGATCCATGATTCATTCTCAATAAAACTGTTCTATCCAGGCTGAGGCTTCCCTACCTGCTTCCTGTTTTAAGTCAGACAGGCTCAGCTGACAACCAGGCTTTGACAGCACTCACCCGAGAATGTGAATGTTCATGTTCGTTTCTCTTTGCATATGTGTCTATTTGTATATATATAATAATTTCGCCTGTCTCACTAAATAGTTTTTTTCCCACCTATGTGTTTCCTTTTCCTTCTTGTTTCTCGTACGCCTCTGTGTTGACCGGACGTTCTTTTCTTCTGGCACTCGACACCATTATTTTCCTATTTTGCATATCACTTGCTGAGTTAGCTCACGTTGTCAGCTGCCTGCTGAGTGATACATTCCCCTCCATCTCAAAAGCTTCATAGTAATTGCTAGGTAATTGTTTGTCCAGTAATGCAGTGAGCAAAAGCCTAGTCTCTCATTATGTCTGTTGAAAAAACAATATATACATATGAGAGCTCTGCCTAGTGGGAAGATATTGTTACGTGTAAAAAAAACCCAATTATTTAAATCACCTGGAATGTATTGAAATAAATAGAAATAATCTCTCCCAGGTGGTGTACCGTTTTCACTTTGTTTTAAGATAAATAAGCTTTCTTGACTGAACACAGCCTCTGGCAAGCATCCAGCGCAGCCACATTCCACTTTCACACGACCTTCTCACAGACCTGGCCCCGAGCAAGAGCCACACCGTCCGTCCCTGAACGCACCTCAGCTTGACTGGCCTAGATAATTCAAGGCCTGCTTATCTTTTCTTATTTTTCTGCCTCCTCCTCCTCGCTGTTTACAAGTTTGATTCAACTCCAGAGATGCAATTGGGTTGTAAATTTAATTTATGTGTATTTACAGCTTTGTTTTACAAGGACAGCCACATTCTCTCCCTAACACTGGAAGCCTCTGAAATGCATCATGAGTGTTGAGGTTGGGTCTGGTAGTTTTTGATCTGACTGTAGCAGGTTTAATGTGACAACGTCATGAAACATTCTATTGCTGAAACAAGAACTGAAGTTAATTTTTTAATTGATTTGTTGCTTCAAAGAGGGCAGGATATCTCGGGAAATGGTAGAAAAGTATTGTTGGTTCTCATTTTCAAATCAGTACAAATGTGCCATAGCTTCCCTGACAACTGTCATTGCAATTTTAACCACACATACCAGAATTCAGATTCTTCCCTATGTTGTCATGATTAGGGCAGTTCCCAAGTCCAAGTTGCCAAGTTTTTCTATGAAGTCCTTTATTTGAAATATTTGTAGACGCATATTGCAGATTTTTGGACTTGTATTGTTGTCTGGTGAAGCAAATCTGCCTAGTTTGTTCACATGCAGGATCTGACCACAACCCTGCTCATTCTACACCTCTCCATCCCCATACAAATCAAACCAAGGTGAAATCGCACCATTGATTTTCTATCATTGATGAAGTTTCTACTTAGTTCCATGGATGTATTATGACCACTCTCAGACATCCATTAATACTGTAAATGGGCAATATTCAGGAAATAAATATAACCAGTGGGACAAAGAAAGTTGATTAAAAGACTGGACAACTCTAGCATCACTGGGAGGGATTAAACTAAACTAAACTTTGCAGTCTACACTGAGAAAATAAAAGTATCAATTTGACAGAAGAAGTAGCTTTTACGCATATTATTGATATTACTGGAAATTTTTCCTTTATAGATATTGTATGCCAACAAAACTCTGTAATTATGCGTAAAAAGTAGAGGGTTTAGTTTTTCTATTCTAAGCACTAGCTTGACATTTTAGCAAACACATCTAAAGATTAGCTTAGCCAGCAGTTCTTTGGCTTAGCTACAGAAGCATTCATCCTGTAAAAAGAAAATTTACTGACTTGAACTCCTCAAATGAGTCCAACTGCTGTTTATTTCTATTTTATGCGACTGTAACTGAAGTATATATTTTCCAGGGGCAGAAAACAGGCAATTTGAAAATATCACATCTTTCAGATTGTATGATTTAGCGAAAACATTATCAGTAGATTACTGTAAAATGGCAAAAGATCATTATTTGCACCCAGACTGCACCGGCAGCCCTTGATCTACTCAAAAAGTTCCTAGACACAGTTTTTATTTATTTTTTTGAATAACAGAAGAAAGCTGTGAAGCTAGCCTCTAAAACAGGAAATGGAATTGGCTTTTGCAAATGATGTGTGTGATGTGTGTGTGTGTGTGTGTGTGTGTGTGTGGGTTTGTATTAAGGAGTCAGAGAGACAGAGCGATGCAGCACTTTAATATCCCCAATAACGCTGGAGAGACGGGGCATCTGCTTGAGAATCCCACATCAAACGAGACGGCATGTCAGCGGAGGGTTATGCATATATTTCCCTTGTTCTTCTCTTCTAACAGGAACAGGCGGGCGTACAAGGAGAGCTGATGATTGGAAGGAGATACTGTTTTGATCAAGACTATAAAGTGAGGATAGAAACCAAGCAGAAAGACGATACATGAGTAAATACATATGCAGATTTGAAACAGCTAAACAGAGAAGCAAATCAATTTCGTTATCAAGGTTTGGTTGTTCTGTGGTGGTGCAGGCGGGGATCTTGTTTTCCTGTGAGGGCATCTGGAGGAGATCAGGGTCCAACCTGACACTGCGGCCCTGCTGAAACATGACTCAGGGATGAATAGAGGCTTTTAGACCCGTGTCTGAATCCCCACATGTTGTTCTGCTATTCTTTATTTGTCCTGTCACCCAATAAAACACGCACTGCGTTATCTGATACCCACACACTCGGCGAGCAAACACGGCTCTGCCAATCTCATCCTCCTTCTCTGCCTCTCTTTCTTTATTTCTTTATTTCCACATGAAATGTTTATTATCTCATGAGAAAGCAAAAAATAAACAAATACATAAAAACCAAGAAACAAGATGTCAATTACAATATTAGTAATTTCATATCAGCTGCCAGACTATTCATGATTGTAAGATAATGCAATTTGTGAGGTCAACAAATGTCTGTTTTCTCTCGTAAAAGGACTAAACCAGTGCAAGATGGAGCGTGAGGGAATGTAACAGAATAACACGAGTTTTGGCCCAGCCGAGACCAAATTACCTGCAGAAAGACGTCCATATTCAGAGTCGTTGTTTTCATACAGTCTACATCGCTGCGGGTTGGACTCTTATTAGATTCAGCCTGCCTTTCTACTTGTGGCTCAGACGAGGCCTTTATCCAGTTACGTCTGGGCCCCCAAGGCTCCGGGGAGCTCACATTTGCTCCTCCGTTGTGGGGGCAGAGGGGAACTAATGCATGTCACCGATTCCACCTGCAGTTAGAGCAAACATAGCTGACCGCCACTCAGCTGGGCACTAATGCAGCAGAAAAAGAGGAGAGTTTAGAGCATTAGGGCTATATTACTATATCGACTGACCCAGGTCACTTAGCTGAGGGACACATGTAAACAGACATAGAAATGTAAGGACTTTTATGCTGCAGCTCCGCTTCCATATTTCTCTCTGAAAGCTGTTTTGTTGCTTCCATAATTGCCGGACTAGATGCTGCCGCCGCCGCCGCCGCTGCAGTTGTCAATTGTATTTTTATTTTTTATTCGTGAGAGAGAATATGCAAGCACGGGTAGCAACTCCACACGTTAATGTCGAGGCATATCTGTCGGCGTGCGTGCCCAGCCTGACAAACACTTTCTGTGGCCATGAGAATGTATGTGTGAGAGAAAGAGAGATTCACCAATCGTACATTGTTTCCATTTCTTCAACCATTCAATGCAAGACTATATGGCGCTGTGCTGTTTGAGAGCATGCCACTGTCCCCGCACGGGTTTCAATTTCGTCCCCCTCAGCACATCAGCGATGCAATTGCTTCCTACTGCAATTTATTACAGGCAAATTGAAAGATTCCAAGGTGTGAGTCAGTTTGTATTGGCTCTAGATGTGCAGACTGGTTACTTACACCCCTTTTTCTTGGTTTCTTTGCATGGCCAGAGCTCCATCTGCATTTGCGAGAGGTGTAGTTATTGTAACCACGTCCTCAGAAAACAAAGTGTGGAGTAAAAAAATATATAAATTTCCGCTTGTTCCAAGCAAAGAGGGAAGATGGCAGTGGTCCCATTAGTTGACCCCCAAGTGAGCTCTCTGGAGGCATATAGCCTTACCACCATCAAAACATAAGAATACGCAATGGACAGCATCAAAGCGCAGCACCAGTGCAGCTGATAGTTTGTGGTGACGTGCTGTGAGACAGAGCACTCTCCGCCATCATTACCGTGGATCCCTCACATCATCTATTTATAATCAATTTTCCATTCTGAAACATGCTGCATATATCTGTCTCCCATATGGTGTGGAGGAAAGACACGGAGATCGAGCGGGTGGGGAGGAGAAGGAGCAGAGAGGAGGGGAAACAGGGGCCTGTATTGCTAACACGGGGGAGAAATGATGACTACAGGGACTGTTCACATAAATGGCCCCAGACGTGAAAAAGTAACAGCGGTTTAGGGAGACTTTTTCTTTAAAACCTGAGCTCAGACGAGGAATAAAAGCACTGGGTCATACTTCAGAACAGTCCCCTCTTAAATTAGCTAGTAGACTGTGTAAAGACACATCATTATTTTCAGCAAAACGGCCTTGTTTACAAGCACAAATATAACCAGCCATTGTTGCTGCTCACATCCTCTCTGCATTTACCATCAGAGCACTTTTTACACTCCGATTGCTGCAGGTATTGTTTTACACATATTTGTGAGTGTATTAGAAAGGCAGTCATGAGTGGAATTTGTTTTGCTTTGGTTTAAATGTCAAAGGAGCCACTCTGTCAAGGGAAGACGTCTCAGAAATGTAGCTGTGTGGGAACGTGTGCGTATCGACTCACTTCCTGAAAGGATGAGCTGCAGCATTCTTAATGGAGGTGATGAACCCGTGTTGCGATGACATTCTTTCTACGTGTGAGTTTCTGTGTTTTCTTTGTCTCTGCCACACTGACGTGGGGAAGGAAATGGAGTTTAGCTTGGTCGCATTACTGCGACAGGAAAATATGAACAGAAATACAATAGGGGTCAAGTACTCTCTTTTTTCCCCCTGCATCCTAATACCTCACACCCATTCAGGGACACATGGATGACACTCGCAGCCTTGCGGAGCCACTTTACACCCACCTTCCCTGCGGTGACAGTAATAAGCCTCGTAGAGCAGCCACTTTCAGAAATGATGCAGGTTAAAGCAAATGAATGGTGAGACTGCCCTTTTTCACTATTCTGTCTCGTTTTTCTGCTGCTTCAGTTCCACCGTCACTATCAGACACCACATCGTCCAAAGAGGCTTGTAACATGTAATGAACGTTAAAGGAGTATTCTGTGATGTTCGCTGTAAATTCAGCTGCTCTTTGTAGACAAGTGTGGGGGCTTTACCTGTATTCAGTAACAAAAATGGTAAAAGGTAAATGGTCTGCACTTATATAGTGCTTTTCTACCTATTGGTACTCAAAGCGCTTTACACTGCTTCTCATTCACCCATTCACACACACACTCACACAGAGCTGCTATGCGGCTGACCTGACACATTGAGGACAACTTGGAGTTCAGTGTCTTGCCCAAGGACAATTTGACATACAAAGGAGGAGCCGGGAATCGAACCACTGATCTCACAATTGGAAGACGACTGCTCTACCTCTAGAAGTTGCACCAGAACCTTAAAAAGAAAATCAGTAACAGCGTAACATATGAATAGTTCGATCAAACTGAAATGTTATTGATCGAGTGATATATTCATAATTACACTTTTACATTTGGACTTATGGTCAAAACAAAAAAACAACACAAATTATGTCCCTTTGGCACTGTTTACTTTCATCCTCTTATATAGTCAAAGCCAATAATCAGAACAATAATATTAATATAAATTTATAATGATTTGCAAATTTTAGTTACAACCCTAGTAAAATGACACTGTGCAGCCTCTTTGAGCTGCAGTAGATGGACTATGTTTCAGAGGTAATTATTGTACTTTTGACAGATTTATTACTAGTTGTTTTTATCAATTCTTCACTTAATAAATTAAGTGCATTTTCCCTTAGATACTTTTCATCACAGCAACAGAGTAACAGAGTATTTCTACAGTTTTGTATCAGTACTTTGGCTTAAATAAAAGCTCTGAATACTTTTCCCACAACACTCCTAATGATAGTTCTACAGTGCTGAAAATGGTAAAGCAAAAGAAACAATTGCAGTTAAACCTACAGTATGTTTTGTAAGAAAAGAGTGAGTGCTGTAATTGAAACATTTGAAACAGCTGAAAAAGATTAAGTTTTAGTTGAAATGACAGTTAATAATAAAGTACTGAGAGGAGCTGACTCGAAGTTTCAGTTCAAGTATCAAATGAAGTGTAAGTGCTGAATAAATTTAAAGACTGAAAAAAGTTGAAGTCATTGAAGTGTAAGTGATAAATTGGACTCGAGTCATGATAGAAATGAACGGCGGTACAAGTGTATAAACAGTGCAATATGCCAGAACATGTGTGTCACTTGGAAAAGCTGAAGATGTTTTTGTTAAAAGGTGAGAACCTGACAGCTCAACTGTTATCATGAAAGTAAACTGAGTTGGAGTGCAATGACTAAAAACAGAAATTAAATCGTGATGATCAACTGAAGAAATACAGAGGAACATAATGTGGCAGAATTATTTTTACTAAAATAATAAAAGTGTTGTACAGCTCGAATATATAACATAAACTAATAAAATAAACCTATGAAATTACAGTAAACCAAGACATAGCAAACACTGCTAATCTCTCCAACAAGAACAGCAATTCGTCATAGAGAAGAATTTTAGTTACCATGATAACTATGATTAAACAGGCAAAATATTACATTTAATATTAAAATAAACTCAGAGAGAACAGCAAACGTCAAAGTGCTGGACACATCTGATTGATTGACAAGTGATCTCAGGAGTATTACAATGCAAAAACACTTCAAAGATAAGACTAAATACAAATATAACAACAAAAATTATTTTAAACATGAAATCAATATTCATCAAACCTGTCAATGTCAGGCTTTTGCTGTCAGTGCAAAACCACAGTGCGTCATTTGAAACTGAGCACAACTTTCAAAGCTGCTGGAGACCGAAACAAAGAACAGGCAGGTTTGTAAAAAGGGAAAGAGAACAAAATGAATTAATTAAAGATTTAATAAACAAAATGGCTCCAGTTTAGAGTAACTGGTTATTCAATATTGCAGTCTATAAAAAATGCTGAAAATATAAGAATAATTACATATGCAAAAGTAGAGTCACTACATCACTGAACCAGTCAGAAATGGGAACATGCACCTCTCTTCATCTTTCCGAAAAACAGTTTCAGCAAGGTAAAGAGCTTTGAGGTTACTTAATACTGCCGGACAGCTTCACCGCTAATTAGTCAGTTAAAGAGGATCGTTAATATTTTAACTCATTATTCGTGGATCGCACTTTCATCAGCACTGTAAAATCCTGGTAGATGATGCCTTTTATCTCTCTCTCACTGTACAGTAGTTTTTAGTTCACAATGTAACATAAACAGTAATGAACATTATCAGTCTTATTACATTTGAAAATATATTTCATTTTCAGCCCACATGTCATTCTTTTTGTAGAGAGATAAGTTGACTGCGAAAGAAGAAAAGACTCAAATCAGCATGGACTCCATCTGCTAACACTCGGCATGACCGGGCTTCCTGAACTCAGAGGCCTCCCACGCTCTGTCTGTACTCTAGAATTATGTGATTGGTTGATGAGTAGTTGTGTCGAGTTCCTTGGTCCTTGGCAAGAGGCCTCGGGCACCACTGGAAGTCTCAGAGTGCAGAGTCATTAGAAATCCCTCATTCTCACCCGCGCTGTGTAAACGGTGCAGTGGCCTCCATCTGAACGAGCCCCGAGGAAGAATCACCTCCGTTTGGGCTGAAATTGGATCGTGCACAAAAAGAGGGGGAGCTGTGGGAGCTGAGCAAGGTGGGGGAGAGACGGGGTCCTATTTATTGACTTGGCTACAAAGATCCATAACTGTTTCAAGGGAGAATAAGGTTTGGGGAGTTGGGGAGAAAAGGAAACTTGGCTTGGAAATGTATTTAAACTCACATCAATTTTATTTGTTTGTTTGTCTGCCTTATGTAGTAGTTCCCTGAATGCAACTCTAATATCTATACTGCTGGATTAAATTTGAAATGTATCTTAAAGGGACCCGACTTAATGGGCGCCACCTGCTCCAGCGGCAGAATCAATTTAATTTGATATCAGATGTCAGAACTGAAGCAAATGTGCTCTGAACCTGAAATTAAAAATAATAATAGATACTTTAATAATCCCTTTGGGGGAATTCTTGTGGACAGGCAACACCCTTGAAAGGCCAAAGATTGAAGGTTCTGTGTCTTCAGACACTTCAGGACACAGGAATCAAAGGGAACTGGAGTGGAGGAGGGTATTTTAATTGCCTTGCATTTAATTACTCCTTTTCTATTTATCACTAAATAATACATGTGGACATTTGTCAGTGGTCAATGCAGTTATCAGACAGAAACACACCACTTTTGTCTGTTTACTACCTCCTAGAAAACATCAAATTGTATTGTTGCAACGAATCTAATCTAAGTGTAATTGAATCCATCATTCACAGTAACAGACATGACTTTATAATTCCACTTACACTCACACTGAACCCACTTGTACGCTGAAACAATAGAACTGGAACTGGAATATGCAGAAACTGTGTGTGATCGCCGTCCACATGATGTTTCGTTTTACGTCTTCACTGCCGAAACTCCGTGTATCGTGAAAGAAGTGAAAACAGTGACCGTTAAACATAATATTGAGCTGAGTGATTAAGTCACAAGACAATGCTAGCATTGTGATGAAGCGTGTTAGTATGTTCTGCAAGTGCTTTTTAATGGAATTCTAAAAATACCACAGGATCTTGTGACTTGTGCAATGTGAGGCCAAAAAAGCAGCAAAGACTTCTGACTGTGATGATTATACCACGGAGCTTTCAGACCTCTCTGTGGTAGTAGTGTGCAACACCTTGTCTTCTGTGCACAGTTTGCGTGTTTGTATTTGTTGTGTGCAGCAATCAAAGCTTGACAAAACGTGGCTTTTCGTTGGTGTGAGTTAAGGGGCCTAATTGCATCGGAAGAAGACGTATAAGAGAGAAAAACAAGGTAGGAGAGAGAGACAGGTACTTATTACTGTTTGTAATTAAATTCTGTTAAAAAGCCTTTTCATTTAGGCCATGTCGAGAGATTAGCAGGGCAGGGGAGGGCTGTGCACTGCACAATGTTTGCTCTGCTTTACACCAGAGTCAGTGGGAGCAGCAGCCAAGGAAGTGACAGATCTGTCCTCTCCTCTTGCTTTCACCCCTATTACTCCTATCAAACATTGTCATCAGTGATCTCAGACTTTATGTTTTGTCAGCCTATTTTCTTTGCTCCTGTGTTTACCTCACTGCATTCACTTTATCACAGATACAGATGCATCTACACACCTCTGTATATTTACTTAAAATAGCCAAATATTGTATGTACAGTATATGGCATAAGTCCAATCATGCTACAATTTGCTAAAAGAGCACTAAGTCTGAGCAGCAGCCTGGTGTTAAACCTGCACTCTGCATTATTTTTACCACACGTAATGTGAACGGTCTCACTCACAGCGACTAACCAGACAAGTGACTCTGCAGTTCCTCTCCAGATTTACATAGCGCTGCATCATTTAGCTCATTATTTTGTTTTTCTGGCCTGAAACTTTACTGTTTCAGTTCACCCTCGCTCCTCTCATTAACATTGTTTCCAGCAGCAGCAGCAGCAGCAGCTGTCGTCAGTGGAAAAAGCTCTGATATCCATGTCCGCACTACCTGCCCAGCACCAAGCAGCAGACAGACAACGTTAGCTACTAGCTGGTGAACAAAGTGGAGAGTTTCGCAGCTAAAGAGGCAGATATTTCCCTCAACAGTTGGTTAAGATTAAAGAACTAAAAGGAGAGTGAAAATTGGATTGAACCTTGGTCAGGTAGCCAGAAACACAACTCTAGATAGACTTGTTACGCTGATGCTTTATGACTAAAAACAGTAGGTTTGAAGGAAAATCTCTTTGTAGAATTGTATCAATTTTATGGACGCGGATAAAACACAAGTACAGAATGCACCGAAGGGTTTCATCAGTAATTCTGGCCCTACTATCCGTGTTGCATAACTCATGTACCTGACCCCCGCAACACCTGGAGTACACGTCTCTTTCCTGTCCCTTTTTTTGCACAATTCCTCCTGATGAAAAAATTCATAATAAGTAGAGCAGTGTGTGTGTGCATGAGAGAGAGAGAGAGAGAGCTGCTGTGATGAGGATTTGGAGGAGCATTCCTCATGTCAGCATTGCTCTTGTACCTGTAGGCTGTAGATGTGTGTGTTTCTGTCTGTGTATTTATTGGCCTGCGAGACCAGTTTATTTGCTCGTCTGCTTGTCAGTGAACCTTTCGGTCAGTGAGCATGTTTGCATTTGTGAGTGTTTTTGTCCGTTTGTCAGTTGTGTGTAGATGTGTGTCTGTCTGAGAGTTTATTGGAATCTTTGATGTTTGCATTTCTGTCTGTCTCCAGTATGTGGGTCTGTTGATGTTGCAGTGTGTGTCCGTGTGAGTGTGTGCGTACAGCAGGAATAAAGCACCCCATTGATAAGAACAAGTTCTTCTTGTTAACGTATCAGTAGAGCTGGACCTGAGCCAGTGTTGAAGTCCCAGGGGCGTATTTCTACACAACCCCCACTATGACACGGCAGTTACTATTCTGCAACTCGGGACACACACACAAACACACTGGGTTAGATTGCCCAGGGACGGGACATGTGTTAATGCTCTATTTCCAAGAGATACATTGAAGAGACATTGAGCAGTGTTTCATCTTACATCTCTCTAGCAGGCGCCTGCTCTGCAGTCGTCTAAAATGCTTCCATGTGCAGCGACCGCATTCCAACTACCTTTCTGAAGCATTTCAAGACTCTTCCCCAAAGATACTCAATACCGAGGGGAAAGCAGATAGTCATGAGAAATACCTGCTAGCTCTTAACAGTTTTAAATAACAGAAGGGGAAATTTTTGCCATTCCTTTATCCTTTTTTTTTTTGCACGTGCCCATTATTGTTGTTTTCCCTGCTCTTATACACAAGAGAGATGGAGCCAAAGCTGTTTTATGACAGTCATAATCACCACGCCTGGCGGCCGCATAGAGGCCTCGGCTCCAATCGGCTGTTGCAGGGCACACCTCGTTGTCAAATAAAAGTGTCTGGATGAAGGTCGGTGAGAGAACAAAGAGGTTCAGTCTGCACAATAAGCACCTACGAACCAGCATCAGCCTCTCGTCTCACTTCTTTTAGCATTTCCGAGGTTTCCGAGTCAGTCTGAACGCCTCATTCAAGGGCAGAGGGGACTATCAAAGTAAATGTGTGCAGCGCCACACAATTAATTGCAACACTGGGTTAAACAAGTGGCTTGGTGTGATAAATGCATGTAGGCAATGCCGGCTGGGAGGAAACATAGCATTCTAGTGTATGAATTATATGCACTGAGATTGTATTTAATAAAAACAGGTTGATATTCAAACGTGTGCAGCAAGGCCACCTCAGACGGGACACCACCATGTTGGAAACATCTGCTTTTGTACATAGATCAGGAAATGTGAGGGCATTCGGTGCTGAACACAGCCACAGTGACAGACAGGGGTTTAGTTGAAGTCATCATCCTCATTTGAAGTGTAATCACATAGAACATTTTGCATGAACTGATTTACTGACTTGCCCCCTCAACATGAGATGTAATGTGGAAATTCAAGAAGCGGGATTTAAAGAGCACAAACGCGCTTTTAAAGAGAAGCAGAGACTTTTATTTTCCAGATGGCTTTGATACAGATCGTAGCGGTGTCACCACCAAAGCATGCTTTCCATTATAACGATTGTTTAAAAGCTTTGCCTCTTAAAGTTAATGCAAAGTGACAAATCCAAAAGTGTTCAGACAATGAAGGAGGTAAGTCAATTAAATTGTCCCCATGGGCAAACCACATAATATTCCTATTAAACCTGATAGATCGACCACTTGGATTTCAACCATGCAATCAGGGGCTCTGCCAAGTTAGTGAATACACCCTGATCATTTGGATGATAAGAGTGGACCAATAGGGCACTGTGGCTTTGTGAAAGGCCGTGCTCTTGTTAGCTATCAGACATCTTGAGCCAGTACTGAATATTAGCTCATATAAATGCCTCCTTTCTTGCAGAGCTCTCACTTGGCAGGAACAAAATAATAAAGTCCAACCTACTGTTATTACATACAATTACCTACCATTTACAGTACTACTAAATGACTTTTCCAGTAAGGATGTTGAAAACCTTCCTTTTAATGTGGTGTAACAAAGTTAGCGACAGAAAATTTAGTCTCCGCTTAGCATGTCTATGGTGGTGTTTTTAAATGCAATGACAAGTTTAAGTTGAAATGTCTCAAAAACTAGTGCATCGATTGCCTTATTCGTAGTACCTGGTGGATAAGCTTCTACTAACTTTTTACCCTCATTTTTCCTTTAGCGCCAACATGAGGTTCATACAGTATGTGTGGCTTTGAGTGAAATGCCGGCAATCCAAAATGTCTAAATTACTTGTTGAAATGTCCATTACTTAAGCCATAATTTGTTGGTAGTTGCTATATAAATAACTCTAAGCTTATTTAGAAATGGCTGTTATCGTCACAGTTTACTATACTTTTTTTATTTACTATGCATGCTGTGCTGACATGACAACCTGATCATGCGGCATGTCAGGACACAGTTCTAAGTGTCGCTTAGGTCAACAGTTATCACTCCGTTATATTACTTTGAAGGGATTAGTGCCTTATACGCCTTTAGCGACTGTTCTCTCTGCCCACTTCTTTTAGTGATGTTATTCTGGGCAGTGGCCCTTATAAATAACTGATAACGACGAAAGCTATGACGCATTCTTCTTAATTCTTGGTGGCATCAGGGACAGGTGCGCTGGCTTACACCTACCTTTGGTGCGACAGCGCAATTAATCTGCTTTGTGCCAAGTTAAGAGCAAAGAGTGGACTGTGGAGCGAGACAAATGAAAAAACCAAAAGGGAAAGTCATGAATTTTACAGTGAACTCAAACCAATCTGTACCTCACCTTCTCCACCTTTACCCTTTCTTCTCCCCTCTTAAAATAAAAAAGAGGAAAGATTGAAGTTCCTAAAATAGAAAACAAACGAGTATAGGTGATGCTAGCCTGCACCGGAGAGGGGAAAGTTGGGACATATTAGCCATATGTGATTCATTTACAACAGCATGCTTCAATTAATCTGAGCAGGGTGGCAGGCGCCAGGGTTGGGCCCCATGCCACCTGAGTGAGAGAGGAAGAATGATCCGCTGCTCGGTGAGGGATGAGCAATGAAAGCAGATCCCCCTGAATCGATACGCCTTACATTATTGCTTACACCAAACTCATCCCCTCCACTTTCCTCTTCTCTTCCTCTCTCGTTGGCTCTCTTCCTCTGAGCCTCTTTGTTCTCCCTTTTCATGGGGCGTAAAGATGAGGCCAATAAAGGCCGGACGAGGAGCTCTGCTACATCGGGAGTCCCCGAAGCATCCTGAGAGGAGTGGTAATTCTCATGTAGGCGTCCACCTAGAAGCACCCTCAGGATGTTTTGTGAGACTACTTTCAAACTAAGTGAAAGCAAAAAGGGGGGTGGATGGGTGGTGGGGTGGATGAGCTACTGAAGGGCAAAAACCACAGTGACCAGATGGAACCACAGATTGTTTTAAAGGGGCTACTGCCTCAGCAAAACCATATGGGGCAAAAATGCTATTTAGCGAAATCTCATTTATGTCTTTCACGACATGGTGAGCAGCACTGGAGGATCTTGTAAACAAAAGATGAAGTACTAATACTGTCAACACGTGATGAAAATAAAAAATAAAAAAATCCAGATGCCTAATTTGCATCTGCGTATCTCCGGGGCTTGTTGTTGTGAGGAGTGTTATTTCGACTTGTGAGCAATATTCCCAAATAAGATCAAATGAACACACGTCAGGCTTTAATACCATAGAGCATTAAGTTACAGGACAGCTTGCCAAAGCTAATACTCTGATTGTTATGAGAAGAAATAACCAGAAAATATGTTGATGTTGATGAATTAACCAGAGGAAGAAAATTTAAGACACAGGATAGGAGACTATTAAATTACAGCACTTGATAGGAAAAGACAAGCAATGGCATCGGGATGGCAAAGGATTAAACGCTGTCGCTTAGTGTCTGACAGCATAATTATATTTTTAGCTGTGTGTTTTGTGAGCCGTTTCACCTGGCTTCTGATGTAATCTGGATTTATCCAAATTCCTGCCTTGTGCATCAGGGGGATTGTTCACTTTGAAAAGACAAGGGGAGGGCTGAAATAGATAATACAGCCCATTCAAACACCCACTACAATGTATGCTTTCAAACGCGCTGCATGCTAAAACGTCTCTTTGCTTCCCAGGCAATTAAAACTTTCCACGAGGAATAAAGATTGGCGAAGTTTAATCTAAAAGTGGAGACACAGAAGGAGAGTGTAAATGAAGAACCTCCATGCCTTATCCCTAGAGTGTGTGTGTGTGTGTTGGATAATCTAACTTGTTAAATTAAAACATAATAATAATAATAATAATAAGAAGAAGAATAATAAAATAACAGTTACATATTTTTTTCATTCTATTTCGTTCACTGTTAACTTAGTAAGAAAAGTTTACAGTAAAATCTGTCTATATGAAACTACATGTACTATTATCTCTAATTAAAATATTGTAATTAATAAGTGTCTGAGGTCACGTGAGTGGAAATTGTTGTGAGACATTCTCCACCCAGCACTAATTTGAAATGGTGCAATAATAAATCAGCTGTCAGGGAAGAAAAAGGTTCATGGGGCCGTGGTGTTTTGGTGTTTCAGGGCTTACTTAATTAGTTGGAGGGGAAAGCCGAAGATAAACACAGATTGTCGTTCACGCACAGGCAGAGCCTTTAAACAGCTGTCCACAGCTGGGAGCTCTTGATCAAATCAAGGTGGTCGTTGGCCAGATGGAGCGGTGCGAGACACAGCACAGCTTCTCAGTAATCGCATATATGACATTATTTATTTTAATATATTTGAAAATCATTTTTCTAATCAGTCATAATCCTGTATTAATAATTGATCTGTTTTAATACCTGAATGTTTTTCACTTCTTTGCTTTGAGTAAACATTTCGCCTTCACATGTTTATTTACACTTTAAAGCTCTGGGTCATATGAAAAAGTCTCCTACAAATTAATGAATGGCACAAAATCTACACTAAAGCTTTAATTGAATTCATGTTGAATAGTTTTTAGAAAGCAAAGAGAAAAAAAACCCAGATTTTTCTTCTTTGATTTTGGAATTCTAGCCAGAAGACATAAAACTTCATAATTTCTCTCACAAAAAAGAAACACTTAAGAGATCGCTCAGAAAACTCCTCATTTTTTGTTGTAGTCATTTTTCTTTTTCTTATTTCTTATGCAATGGGTCAAGACCTCTTAGATTAGTTTCATGACTCCTGCTGGGTGAGTAATATAAGACTTCTCTGTGATACTTACAGTAAAGGTAGCTTGACCTTTGTGAGGTGTTGTGACAACTGTTGTTGCACCCCCACTTAAAGTTGTTAGAGAGTCTGACAGGAAACATTAATCCTATCCACCTACAGCCAACTTTGCTCACATGTGTCTGAATGACTGGTAGCCCTGTGTTTTATTCCTAGTCATCATGGATCCACCATGATGAGCACTGAATCAGGGTCTGGATATTGTTCGCTGCCTGGTTTAGTGACTCATGAATCTACAGTGTTTGTGCAGTTTAGCCTGGGAGGCAGGAGCGGCCCTGAGCCCCCGTCCACCCACCCAGAAGACTTCCTCTTTGCTCAAGTCAGGAGGGGAAATTTAGCCCAGATGTGACTTCAAACAAAAGAAAAGCTGCAGGGATTGGAGGTGGGATCAGGCCCATCTTTCGCGTGACCCTAAGACCTGCTCCTTCCTGGCATCTGTCTATTTTTCTCCTCTTCTGTTCTTTCTCTGTTGATCTGCTGTAAGTTGCTCTCTCACGGGTCCTTTTACTTTTCCGTCTAAACACCACGGCTGTTTTTACCACGTCAGAGCAGCTTTGGCTGTGTAGTGACCCAATGCCATGCATAAGGAATTTCTACACAGCAGCAAGTGACACCAAATATGGTGTAAATGTGGGATTTGTAAACGTTTCAGAAGACACACTCATATACGTGCTATTGTATGGATACCTCTTTTGGCATGGACTAGAATGAAAATGTTTATTTTCCCAAATAATTGTTTTTGAAAATACCAAAAGCTCGTGTAAGAACATTTTCCAATGTCCTCAAAACATCTTCATGTTGTGGATTTCCCAGGTTGCATCTGTGTTTCCAACAGTTTAAAATGAAAATATTAAATCAAATTAAATTATGGTCATTTTTTAAAAATATTTTTGTTCAAATTGTACAAATTGAGCAGGGACAAAACTCTACAGCCATGCTAGTAGTGATGCTGTACTAGAGCATAATGGTGCTTCAAGCTAAATGCTAACACAAGTCATTTTAGCCTTTGCATTAATTTAGCAGGTACTGTATTTGTTCATTAAGCGTT
>JAUBNQ010000016.1:4300889-4337434 GCA_032353495.1 Ctenopoma kingsleyae
TTCAAGCTAAATGCTAACACAAGTCATTTTAGCCTTTGCATTAATTTAGCAGGTACTGTATTTGTTCATTAAGCGTTGATTAATTAAATCATTAAATTATACTTTTGATCTGAGGATGGCACTTTTACGATGTATCTTTATGGGACAGATCAGTTTTACTCAAACCACAAATGAACCATGAACCTCATGGTTGCACTGTGAGACAATGAACAAAGGCAATATGACCCATTGGGGATCATGAACGTAAATACAAAATGTAATCTTAGTCTATTCAATAGTTGTTGAGCTATTTCTAAATTTTTAAACAACACACTGACATTGGCATTCCTATGGGACTCACCACTAGCACTGTACGTCTGGAACTTGGCAAATAGACCTAATTTGTTTTAAGTCGAAATGCTCTGCTACTCATCGAGGTCTTCAGTCTGAAATAAGTAACTACTAGTATGTCTAAAAAGACAGGGTACGGAAGTAAAACCTCTTTTTTTACTGTGCAAAAACAATCTTTTTCCTTCCAGATAAAGAGTCAGTAAGTGCTGTTACATGACTTTTGGGTTATTTCATAGACAGTCAGTTTTTTTTCTGTAAAATTCTGATGGTTTCAGTGAGACTGAAATGTAACAGTGATAAACGAGAGACTCTCACTGGGCCTACGCTTGAACATAATACACTAAACACAACAGACTAACTGTGTTAAATAAAGTAAGATCTTTCAAGGCTGAATTGCTCTTTTAAGCTATATTATTTTTCATAGCAGAGAGCAGCACGTCAGCACAAAATGGCCACCACTTATCTCAACAACTGCACATTGCTGAACAGTTGTCTAACGTATTAAATCACAGTAGGACAAGGATGACATGGCAGCCACATGTCACCAGCAGCAGTAATCCTCAGCCCTTACTCCCTGTCCTCCGTGGAGAAACCTCCCTACCTCTTTTCTTGTTTTCCCCCTCTGTGTTCCCTCTTTCCCTTTCTCCATTCCTCTGACTGTGCCTCTCTCTCCCTCAGCCCTCCCTCAGCAGAACTACAGGGGCTTGCTTGTTGTCAAGTCAGTGTTTTTACAGCCTGGCATTAGCACAGGGCAGCATTCAGTCAGGACCCTGCATTCACATTGCCTCCCCTATAATTCACATGCTCATGTGAGAGTGCGCAGCCTTCACTGCCGCTCATGGAATGACACTGATTAAGCATTGTCTGCCTTTTGACATCTTACCAAACTGAAGCTTTACAAATATATATTTTATATATTAAATGACGCATGGCTCTGATGGAGCACTGAGTTTTCTTACGGGACAGTCAGGGTTGATTTGTGCACCTCCAACAGGAAGTAACGTGGGGAGGTAAATGTTGTTTCCACTAACTCTGCCATTTAATTAGAGCACTACATTTCACCCTTTGGGAGATACCATTCCTTCTTCTAATGGATTTTGAGCTTGCTGTATGTGCAGTGTTTGTACTGCATATTGCATTTTTGGTGTCTGTCAATTGTGATATGTTTGCATAGAGACACAGCAATAAAACAAATACCACAGTGGAGGGAAGGAGAAAAAAAAAAGTATTTTAGTCTGGAGGGGCACAGGAGTTGGTGCAATCCTCTGGCTCCCTCGCCTCCTCTCAGCTCACTCCTTGAGTAAAATATACAGTACGCTGTTGGCTGACTAGTTTCCTCGGCTGTGAAAATGCTCCGTTCTCTTCTTGGAGCCCTGCTGTGACATTAGATGCATGTAGATTCATAATCAACCAGAGTAAACATAATTACACCGCCTTAGAAATTAATGAACGCCTTGATCGCCCACTCTAAACATAATCAGCATATTTTTCTTTAAGCCACTGAAATGTTGAGCGACGGGCCTGATTATATCATGGCTTTGGCGATTTGCAATATTTCTGTGGTTTCCCCCACTAGTAATATGCCAATATTTGTAGGGTAGTTTTGAGACACTGATGTTGTTGGCACCTTTGAAGTGCCTTTTCAATGTCCAGATGTAAATTCATGCAGAGAGAAATGTGATAAGCTAATGATGTCTCCAGAGACTGGAATAAATATAACCAAGGGATAAACATATCTGCATATCTGAGTGGACTGTTTTCCCTCTACCCTGCTTTAACACTGTTCGGGGTCTGAACGGCAGCAGAAGGACACAGGAGGCTTTGATGTGCTCTCGGGGTCATGTGTATCTGCAGTGTTATCAAGGTACACAAGCGTGCAGAGTAAATAGTGCCACACCAAAAAAACTCGGGGAAGGTCTCTGGGAACGTGGAGAAAGGGAATTTCCAGTTTGAGATTCAGGAGAGAGGAGAGACGTCAGCTTCTTATCCCTGTTTGTGAGCCAGAAAGAAACATTCCATAACGCTGCGGCGACCAGGAGCAGAGTGCACCGCTGCAAAACACATCCATCAAGGAGAAAATAAAAATAGGCCGTTTCCTCTAAATTCATTCAGTAATTCATGCCATGCACAGAAGCTTGATTTATGAAGGAATTAAATGCTGCGGAGTGGGCCTCGCAACGGCCGACCATCTCGGGGACGTAGCAGCCAAAATTAAACATGAAAGGCAAACAGTGAGAACAACCGAATCATCTCACGGAGAGCTGATGTATTAGATGACTTCACTGGTGCAGGCGCAGGACAGCCTGATTGGATAAAATGACATTAGTGATTTGAAGGGGTGCCACATAATCTATCCTGAAAGTTTTCGTGAGTTCTATACGTTGAAATGGGTCACCAAAAGTCAACTAAGTACATTGATGCTATTTGGCAAGACGAGGCAGAGATCAAAGGCGAGTGTGCACCCGCTGACCTGTGGGAATCCTGTGACTCCTGTGTGCCCTTCTGACCCTGTCTTTGGTTATAAACTAACATGGAAACACAGAACGTGACTGTTAAAGTCTTTGTTCAGTCAGTCATATTTGAATTCTCATTTTGTCAGTAATTCAAATCTCCTTTCCTGTGTGAAGAAATAGAAATTGTAACAACATATGCCTGCTGCATATCTTTTCTTAAAAGTTCAGTGTTCAAGCGTCTGCTCTGGGTGGGTATTTTCCCATGACAGCAGTCGACTGACATTTGATAGCCAGAATTACCAGGACACACTCTGTCAACTTCCATGGCGTATTACTGACTTTCGCAATATATCCCTGTAACAGCCTACAAATGCTGAACTCCCCGCCTCGACAAGGCCACATAGTGCTGACTATCAGCGGTCTGTCCTACATTTGTGAGAAACCATTGTGCTAGTAAAACTAGCACGCAAATAGAAATGACTTAGTCACGTTTTGTGATTTTAGCCTGAGGACATGTCAGTTGAGAATGCATGAAATCAATAATAATTCAATCATAGTTTTTTTGGAGATACACTAAAAAAAACAACATATAGGACTTTTGTGAGTTAATGTAAATATGTTTGTGTTAACTTCAAGTTAATTCAACTTGTGAATGTCTAATTTTTTCTTTTAGTTCAGACCACTTCAAAACTTGTTGTGAATTGAGATACTTCTAGTTGAAAATTTGAGTTGAACACATGAACTGAGAGTTTACTCAACTCATTAAAGTGAGTTGTTAAATAAATAAAACTAGCAGACTTCCCAGCATGCATTGTATGAAAGTTCTCCAGACTTATCTTTTTCTATTTTGAAGAACTTATTTATGTTGGTAATTTAAATTTAATCATGGTCGTTGCTTTTTATAATAATAAATAATAATCACAAAGTAACAAATAACAAAGATAGACATAGCAACACATAGCAACAAAGTTGCTGGGTGCAGTCTCAGATGTTCTTTGTACCAACTGTGATAGAAAAAATGGCATCAACAGCTGCAGCATATGTTTTTTGTGGAGAACTGACTCTAGCACAGGTCTCTTTAAAAAAGGGTTTGCTAACCTCTGTGCAACATTGAGCCAGCTTGAAATGATTCACAGTGTGGTAAAGCTTGTAACATTTGCTGAACAGCAGCTTAAAAGACAATTATAATGGTAATTGCTCTAAGATAGTCCAACGGTAGCACAAATAAAAGAAGAGGCGCAAGTCAGCAAATTGGTGTGTTAATGTCAGTTAGCCTATGTAGCAGTGTCTATGGACAGTTTGCTGACATCATTTACTATATTAAGCTTCTGGTCCTGCCATGGATGGATTACTGAACAAACCTACCAGGCACAGGCCTGGGTCTCTGTATGAAGTGAGTGTTCATATTTCTGCTTTCAAAGTCAGAGAGCTTTGTGAAAAAGATGGAAAATAATCCCAAAGTAGAGACAAACATTGATCAAAAGTATACACAAAATGATTCCAAAATAATCATACATAGCCTCGAAGTCAGTGCAAACATGACTACCTCATTTGTAGTTGTTTTGTGTCTTTTTTAGTGTGGGGGTTCTCTATGTTACAGGAGTGGTGGGGGGGCCTTTTACCTGTCTGTGCACAGGGACCCAAGCTATATCAGCAAAACCACTGATTGTCGAGCTAAGGCTGTGTTATTTATTTAGTCTTCCAAACAATTTCAGTTTTTAAAATGCGATGTGGGGGGAGACGAAAGAGAGAAACCGCACACACAGAATTAATAATAATCTACTGGCATATCGCGTATGTGAGCGTGTGAGCGCGTGCTTGTCGATAGCGAGTGAGCGCTCACGGGGAGAGACGGCGAGAAGACGTGTCTGTGCGCGCGCGCGCGGGTGGCAGGGCGCGCGAGAGTACGGGCAGGTCCTATATTATGGCAAGCGGCGCGCGCGCGCGCGGTGCTGAATCAGTATTAGCGCGGAGAAGCAACGTTGTCAGACGAAATTACTCTGGATGTCAGCCTGTGTCTAAATGCTTCAAATCACCGGGAGAAAGTATACGGGAAGTGAGGACTGTGCTTTTTACTCGGGGCTAATTATCCAGCTGTAATTAAATAAGAAAAAAACTTTCCGAGGAGCACTAGAGCTGGGGGTCAAAAAAATAAATAAATATATATATATATATATATGTATTTTCGACACACGATCTAGAAAGACTAAAGGAATCTGACCTTTATTATTCCTACAGAGTGTATCTTTCACTGAGAATGTCACTTAAAGTTTTGTGATTAAAATGTAAATGGAAGCGCAGACATTGTGGCGGGATAAGGTAGGGCGGGCAAATAGCATGTAGGGATAAAGTGTGTTGAGAGACAAACTATTTTCTGCAGTGTGAGGGCAGCAGGGAGGATCTGTGGCTTAAAGCCATCACTGAGCTGCTGGAGGAGATGCATTCTTTATTCTGAGGAGGGGAGGAGGGACAGGGTGAGAGAGGGAGAGAGAGAGAGAGAGAGAGAGAGAGGTGAGCAGAGCACACACACGTCGCACTATCTACTGAATCCATCTAAGACAACAACTCGCAGGGAGTCCGCAAGACATTAGAGGCAAGTTTGAGCTCCACACTAAACAGCGCACCGGACGGACGCAGCTGGCCGGTCATGGCCCGCAGCGGATCAGGCGGCGGACACTTCGGTGAGTGCGTCCTCGGCGTTCGGGCAATAGTGTGGAAGGGGACAAACGGGCGCTGCGATCACCCTGCCGCCGCTCTCTTCGCTCCTCATGCGTTGCAGACGGTGTTGAGTTAAAGCCGAGGAGCTCCGCTGGTTGTGACGCGCCCGGGAGCTGGGTCTTGAAAAAAAGAAAAGAAAAAAGAAAAGAAAGAAAGTGCGGACAGCGGTGCGGAGAGACGCGAAGCCTCAACCAGGGGGGACCCATGCAGGCAATTATGCTGTTCAGTAGACTGCTGATCGGAACCGATTCTCACCAGTTTTACCGAACGGATCTTTACGCACGTTCACACACCAGCACCGCATGAAGGACAGATGCTTAAAGAAAAGGGGAAAGTTGAACGCGGTAGCGGGGTTTGTAATGGATAAAGGCTCGCCAAAGGTACAGTGAATGTTTCTCAATAATCCAGGACATAGTTGGAGAGACATGTAGGGGAAGATTTACAGCTTTAGCACAGGCCTAAGTTGCAGGTCAATCGACTAGTTTTCATAATAAATTCGCATTAAAATGTGTAATATATGCTCCTAATCTTTACCAAAAAGAGATCCACTAATGTTTTCATCATTGTAAGCAAACATAGTCATAACCTGACATAAATTCCCAGTGACTTTAAAAGATTAATTAAAATTTATTTGTAGGTTAATGATGTATTCCATCGAGTTAAAGATTACTGCACTACAAAGCGCACCGCTCTACATTTTACACCCCGGAGAAAACCAGCCTTTTTTTTTTCACTTCTCAAATGCACTGCACGGTTTTCAGTTCCCCCTCTGAAATAATTCATTCAAATGAACAGGCAGGCTTTGAAGTATACCTGATCCGCCTCTTATCGTCTCTTAAATACCCTATGCTTTTTAAACTTTTAATTGCGTTTCTGTCGCTAAATCCAGTTCTAATCGGATTGTCTTGGCCACATATCACAGCGTTCATCTGGTGGTGAGGAACTGTGCTCCTTCGACTGGAAATGAAATCAAAAAGAAAGAAAAAGAAAGTAGCAGAAGTATTTTTTTTTTTTATCACTTTGATTCATTGATTTATCAGTGTCTGCAGTTTATCAGGTCTGGCTTCGTGCGTCTTTGTAAGATTGTTACTTGGATTCTTGGTGACATTTTATTTGTGCAGCTATGATAATCTTGATGCTGCTGCCTTCTGCTGTTGATTGTGATGCTGTGGCAGCACATTTTATCGCCTCATGTGGTTGCTTATCCCCCCCACCCCTGATTTGATTAAATTTAGCTCTTTCAATTTAGAAAAGTAGATCACAGATGTGTGTCAGAATCCTGCCACAAAGCAGCCAGAGCAGGCTTTGTCTTGTCAACAAACAACAAATAAAGCAGGGCTGTGAATCTAAATAAATAGTTTTCTTCTTGTACTTTTTAAATGTTAGTATCTTTTACCTTTTATTCACAAAATATAGCTTGCTGTCGTGGCTCCTGGCGTAACAAAACTGAAAATTAGCTTGAAAACCGGTGAAAAAAATAGCAAAAATTGTAATTATCTTTGGAATGATGTGGCTTCTATTCCTCCACAAACCCTGCAGGACACCTTAATCCACGCTCACGGCCGTTTCTGTGCTTAACATTTAACCCACCGTTCCCATTATTGTGTGTCATCCAACATTAACTTCAGTTAAAGGGAAAGCTTCCGATGTCAACCAGCATCTTTCAGTCATGTAGGGGAAGATGGGGGAAAATGTTTGATGGGTCATAAAACTTGAAATAATGGATCTGGGGAGGTCTACTGTAATCCTTTGGCCTTGTGCTTTACTACAAGCCTCTCCATGCTGAAAAATAGCCTGTATTGATCATTTATCTCAAGTGAATTGAATTATGAACTGAATTATTTTCCAATCCTGTTTCATTTGACAGGATGTGCATGTCACTCTAGCGAAAGGAAAGAGGAGCTGATAGGCAGGGTCGCTATTCCTTTACTGTCTCTCTCTTTTTTTGTATGTCCACTCTTCATAGCTTTAAATCTTGAGTCTGATGAGGGTGTGTTGAGTCCAACACGTAATACCGAGCTGCTTTCTAGGCCACTGGCAAAACAATCGGCCCTGTTTACTGTAAGCACTTGTGTTTACTCGTTTACCTCTGGCTACAGTTCCTGCTTGAGCAGATGGAAAAAAGTCAGTTTTAACTTGTTTTCTGTTCTATTTTTTTTTCTGAAATTGTATATGAATATCCATGTTGGTACACTGATATCATTATTAGCCTTACCTGTTTCTAGCATGTTTTCCATTAAGCAACACTGATGTTGCTCATAACCCTTTGTGAATGTGTTAGTGTGTGTCCTTGCAGTGTTCTATTCCCTCCTTTGATAGAGTGGAAGGGATAAAAGCCAGCTCTATGTCTGTGAAACCGGATGTGCAAGAGCTGTTCTGAATATTTATCAGATGGTTTGACTCTTTTTTTTTTTTAAATAGCCAGTGCATAAGTCAGCGGTGAAGGATATGTTTGGTTTTCTGTCTTTCCGTTTGGGAGAGAAGCAAAGCGTGAGAGAGAAGGAAAGACAGTTGGTATGTGTGTGAGTGTGCTAGCATGTGTGTTTGTATGTCAAATAAAGAGACAAGAGGAAGAAATGGAAAAGAAGGGTCCCTTTTTCTAACAACAGTCCACCCCTGAAAATACTAATCTAGGATTTCTTTGTTTTCCTGCAGATCTCTGGATCCAAATGTCACCCCCCTTGGACTCTGCCCCAGTCGGGGACCAGCAGTGTGTGACGGACAGGCGAGTGGAGCCTGTGGTGGCTCTCTACTGTGTGGCTTCAAATTGGCCCTGGCTGAGCTCTGCATGTAGCAACGAGTGAAGAGTCCTGCTATGGTCTGATGTCTTAGCATGGATGGAGTCAGTCAGAGGACTGGCTGCCACTAATGAGACCATCTCTCTTCAGCTGAGGACTAGCATTTACAGGATTACTCCCACAGTTTCCTGCTCTTTTCTCAGCTAACTGCATCATTACTTAACTAGGTGGACTTTTCGTGGGTCTGATTTTTGGTGGATTGCCTTTCTTTTTATTGTTGGTTTTCCTTTTCCCTTTTTGTTGTTCCACTATGGAGTTTTTGGCTGGACCCTGGAATAAAGATTGGGCTTCATTCTTGCAGTTTTGGTTGACTGTCATCCTAAGCCTCCAAATGCAATTCAGCCCAGGTGCCTCTTGCCCGGAAGAGTGTCGTTGTGACAAATCGTTTGTGTACTGCAATGAACGCAGCCTGACATCAGTGCCTCTGGGGATACAGGAGGGCTACAAGGTCCTCTATCTACATAACAACCAGATCAACAATGCTGGCTTCCCTGTGGAACTTCATAATCTGGCCACTGTGGAGACAGTCTATCTTTATGGCAACCAGCTTGACGAATTCCCCATAAACTTGCCCAAAAACACCAGGGTCCTGCATCTCCAGGAGAACAATATCCAAACTATCTCAAGGGCAGCCCTGGCCCAGTTGACTCGATTAGAGGAGCTGCACCTTGACGATAACTCCATCTCCACAGTGGGGGTGGAAGAAGGAGCCTTTAGGGAGGCAGTAAGCCTCAAACTCCTCTTCCTCACCAAGAACCACTTAAGCAGTGTTCCCATTGGCCTTCCTGAGGACCTGAAAGAGCTGCGGTTGGATGAGAACCGCATTGCTGTCATTGCAGAGGAGGCCTTCCAGAATGTGACACGACTGCAGCGCCTCCTGCTGGACGGGAATCTGCTGACGGATGAGGGCATTGCGCCAGGGACTTTCCAGGACCTGACCAATCTCCGTGAGCTGGCCCTGGCCCGCAATTCACTCACCTTCCCCCCTCCCCTCCTACCCACTCAGTCGCTGGTTAAACTCAGCTTGCAGGAGAACCAGATTGACCAGATCCCTGTGGCGGCCTTCGCTGGCCTAAATAGGCTGGAAAAACTGGATATCTCCAGCAACCAGCTTCAGACTCTAACACAGGGTGTGTTTGATAGCCTGTCAAGTTTAAAGCATCTCATGGTGCGTAATAACCCCTGGCGCTGTGACTGTGCAGTGAAATGGGTGGTGGTGTGGCTCAAATCTTTGCCTCCCTCCATCAACGCCCGAGGGTTTGTGTGCCTAAGTCCAGAGAAGGTCCGTGGAATGGCAATCCGAGAGCTCACGCTAGATATTATTGAGTGCCCGGTTGATGCTGACCAGCCACCCTGGCCCACTCTCCGCTCCACACCACCTCCCCCACCCTCCACCACCCCAATCACCACCATGATCTCCACCTTCATCACCACATCCATTCCTTACTACTTCGACTCACCCTCCCCTCCCTTACCACCGATCCATAACAACCCTGCTGGGCCCTTGCCTCCTTATGAGGACCCCCTTCAGATCTCATTTACTGTCGTCAACTCTACCAATATTGAGGTGAGCTGGGTTTCCTACTTCACCGTCACAGCCTACAAGGTCACTTGGGTCAAAAGGGGCCATAGCCAGATAAACGAAGGAATGCGGGAGCGGACGGTGAGCGGGGGCCAGCGGCATATCAGCCTCACCAACCTGGAGCCACGGTCTGTTTATAGGATCTGTGTACACGTGCTGGACACCCTTAACTCCTACAGGCCTGGGGAGGATACTATATGCTCTGAGGCCAGGACCAAGTCTGCTTTGCCTACTAAACCTCCGGTCAGAGATCCAGCTCCTCAAGAGAGCATTAACTCCACACTGCTAATGGCTGGGATCATAGGTGGGGCGGTTCTTATCATCCTGATAACGCTGCTTAGCCTGTTCTGCTGGCACATGCACAGGAAGAACCGGTCATCCTCAACCAAGTGGAAATACAACCGGGGTAGGAGAAAAGATGACTACTGTGAGGCTGGAACCAAGAAGGATAACTCCATTCTGGAGATGACTGAGACCAGTTTCCAGATAGTGGCGCTGAACAATGAGCAGCTGCTCAAGGGAGATTTCCGCATTCAGCCCATCTACACACCCAACGGGGGCATTGGATTTAGAGACTGTCACCTCAGTAACAACAGCATAGCCTACTGCAAGAGCAGCAACGTGCCCAGTACAGAGTTCTGCCACACGTGATGCAGCAAATAGTACAGCTGCATTCACACATACATACACACAGAAGAAACACTCAACAATACATTCATAAATACACACATACACCATTTGTGTAGACAACAAAAAATATAAAGATTCTAGTGAAATATAACTGTACTATATATATTTCCAAGTTCTGTCTACGATGTAATTTATACTGTGGATAATAATGTGGGATTCTCTGCTATCTTTTTTATTCTTAGAAAAAGAGATACGAGTGTTTCTTTTTTATAACCAGCAGGGTTTTGAAAGTTGTTTTAATGGTCAGTACTGTACATGAACATGGATTTGTACAATCACGGCACCCTGGGTGTAGCTTCTAACGAATGCTGTCAGCCTTGGGAACATTGGGGAGCTTAGGGGGCTGGGATCCTTTGCTAACCACAGAAGCAAAATACGGCCTTTCTGCGCTTTTACATGCTGCAAACGCTCCCACGGTACAACAGAACAGTAGTAAAGACAACACAGCACAGGGGAAATAGGAACACTGCTGATTAGAGCTCTGCAGAAATATGGCACTGGTGCATTGGTGGCGTGTTGTAAAAAAGAACTGAAGTGCACTTTCTTATTAATGGAAGCACGGCAGGAAATGAGCAGAGGCGGTGAGCACATGTAAGGGATTGTGGACGGTTGCTGTTGGAAAGGCTGGACTGAGATTTCCCAAATGTGCCTTTACACTAAAAGCATCTTTGTTCAATTGATTTACAGTTGAACAAAGATGGACTTAGTCTAGAGATGCTTTTGGAAAACTCAAAAAATGGATGTGCACATTTGCTTTTTTCTTTTTTCTTTAGTGAGGAGGTGCAGTTATTAACATGAGCTTAAAAAGCGACAAAGGATTATTGTCCTTAATGAGGCACATGGATGTGCTGAGACAAGCAGATTCTTTTGAAGAAATTTGCTAATTTGTTCCGTTTCTTTTTTCCCTCCCTGTTTTGGCAAGTGAGGCCACAAGGGGGCAGTTTCCTTCAAAGTCATGTATGGGACAGAAGAACATAGGGCAAGACAGACAGAGATCACTTTTCCTCCACCATTCCCCTAGAGTCCATTACCCAGACCACATTATTCATGGCTAAAGAGCATTGTTTAGAGTATTACTGCTCATCAAGCTACTTAATGATGTGGAATCATTTAAAGCTAACGGTTTTTTTCTGTGTTTGGTGGCTAAATGATATGGATTTTCACCATTGTATTCTATTATGAGGAGAAAACCTCTGATCCTTTAAATGTGTGTGTGTGTGTGTGTATATGTGTGTAGATACACACACATAATTCTAATTATACACCCACTTATTTCAGGGTTGTCCCAGTGTTCATTAGGCTTTTTGATAAATTAGAAAATTACAACAATAAGATCGCACTCCGCCCATCATCCTCACAGTGCACAGTTGCGACTGAGCAGCTCATCTGGTGTCCCATCATTTATCCCTTTGTCTACGACTGTCTAATTCATTTATGGTTTGCTCACCTGAATAATGCACCTGCTCATTCCATGACATTAGTTTCTGAAATGATGATTCTCACCCTATCTACTCTTATTTTTAGTCATTTTTTCCCAGTTTCACTGTCTTGCTGTATGTCTCTACAGCTTTGATCCCCTCAGTTAAAACACATTTCCTGCCCTTCAGCTCATGGACTGTGGTAGCAGTTCTTTGCATGTGAGGTGCCAGTGAGAGGCCTTCATTATACCCTTCTTAAGACGACTTTATTTGATTTGACAAGATTTTATTTTGAGGGGCCAAGCTTAAAGAATTCCCACCACTGACCCCTCTGCTCCCCCCTCTTGTTCTTCCCCCTCTCCTCATAATCCTCGACCAAAAAAGGGAGAAAAATATGTAGACCTTATTTTCTCTTGGCTACATGGAGTTCACGCTGGGAGAGGGAGTGTGTTAACTGTTTGTGAGGCACACAGATTCAGCTGCTTGAACATGGAGAGGTAACACAAACTGAGCATTTAGAGTAAGATTATATTTAAGGGCTTGTACTCAAGTTATTCCAAGATTATTTCTAAAAGGATTTGCGTCAGCAAACAGATTGTCTTAAAAGTAGATGATTCCAGCAATAGCTCAGATCAAGATCATATGGAATTAAATTTGAGATGATGTTTGTTTAAATCCTCTTTAACCATGACAACATTCTGAACATTAACAAACCTGAATGAATGAAATAATCTGTCATTTAGTGTCATATTATGTCTTAAAATCTTGTTTGTAATTAGACAACTGATATATATATATATTGCCCCATCTGCTGTAGATTTATTTCTGTAACAAAAACGAACGAACGAAAATATTAGTAACAACAGCACAGCCCATTGCAAGAGCAGCAATGTGATCTTGCAGAAAAAGATAATGAGAAAACATTATTGGAAATACTTTCATTCACTTTCTAGTTGAGCGTTAGATGAGAGAACTGATAGCACTCTCTTTACCTTAATGTAAAGACTGGAAAACAGGGGAAATGGCTAGCCTAGCTCTTTCCAGAGATAAGACAATTTGCTGCAAAACAACAGCAGATTTACACTTTTGTGTTTCGTTATGGATTTAACAAACACGTATTGAGTTAATTCTGGTATCTGGAGACTGAGCTAGAGCTGTTTACCAATGTCCAGTCTTCAAGCTAAGCTGAGCTAACTGTGTCCAGGCTTCGGCTCTGCATGAATGTGTCATCAGTCTTCTCATAACGCTTAGAAAAAAGCTAATAAACATTTATCATGGTGGAGACGTGAAAAAAAGTGAAATAACTTTATTTGCTTTGGCAAATGACATACACACATTTTGAGGAAATATGGTTTTAAGACTTAGAACTTTAATACATGAGTTGTTTTGATGGATTTTTTTTGTTGATGAGTTCTTCTGTGGTTATCAAAGCATCTCCACTTTTTATTTGACTCTTTTTCTACTAATATCCACATATCAGCACACCCAATACCCAGTTGCACCAGGTTGCCCTGACCCGCGCTTTGGTCTACCCTGCTTAGCAGTCATGACGCAAACTGACTGAGCAACTAACCCTACCAAGAGTTCATGTGTGGTTTGCAACATGCTGCACCAGCGGACCACAACCCCCCCTCTCATAGAAACACTTGAACATTGACATCACATATTTTTCATATATCAGATGTTAGTTTTTTCTGTTCCAGACGAAAGCCCTATTAGTTTACATGCTGACAAAACTGAATCAGGTCAAACTCTTATCTAGAGTTTGAACAACATGTAGTATCTCCCCTGTCTGTGAATGTGTAACGGAGACAGATATTTGCCTTACATTTTATGCAGGACTGAATGATTAGCTAGAGAGAGTTGTGTGGGAGGAAGAAGAGGAGCAGAAAAGATGTGATACAAAGAGATGGCAGAACAGAAAGCACATGTCCAAAAGCTTGCAGCCACGGCAGCAAAAAATAAAAAGTATTAACAGGGAGAACAACACTAAGCATGAGACGCAGTAGCTAACGAGTGACTGTTCATCTATTGACCTCAAGTGGTGCATCGCTAATGATTCAGCCGGGCTTGGGAAGGAGCTTTAATGGTGGTTTAGCAGCATAAATTACTCTTAATTTTCTACTTGATGAACAAACGCGGCTGCAGTGCTGCGACCAGTGGAATTACACAAAACATACTACAAACTGTTAGCTTCGGTTTATTACTGTTTCAGGGTGCCGAGAGGTAACTTCCCTTAAAGATCACTGATTCACGTTGAATAACTGTGCTTAATTACTGAAAAGTGTCAATCCAGACAAAACAGGAGCGGTTGAAACTGAACACGTTTAAAGTCATCTTTTCTTCTTATTAGCCAGTGACACTCATTCAAGGATGTCTGCATGTACTGTATTTAGCATCATAGCCTTTCATTTTAGTCATAGCACATTTTTGGACTTGAAAAGTATTTTGTCACGCAGTCACCCAGCGGTGGTTTAGATACAGTATGAGCAACCATGCAGAAAGGTTTAGAGAAAGCAGGCTGGAAATTTTACAGTGCATTTAAAAATGGCAATCCTGGCTTCTCATCGAGACACTCGCAGTGTCACGTAGGCCATCCACTACACCAAGACATTTTCTTAGGAACCAAAGTTAACTTTTCTGTTCTCATGATGAAATATTGATGTTGTTCCATGTATGTGCCTTGAGGATGAACTTACAATGTAAAGTCCTTGAAACCTTTAAATGTTTTTGCACAAACTGTAAATACTTAAGTGAAGCTTTTTGAAAATAAAAGAGCCCTTGGATTTGAGCTATCACTCTTTTTCATTTTAGAAAACTGTTCCCTGTATTTAGAAAATGAAAGTTTATACTTGATATACGTGATCTCACATTCTTTGTCTTCTAGATTAGGTTTTTGTGTTGGAATAAGCTGTCAAGCAGTCTGAGGAGAGAGTTTGTACAGAAACACGGGCCTAGCTAAATCTATTTTGGGTCAGACACTAGTAATTCTGGGTTAAAGATTTCTGCTGTAGGACACCGTGCCAAGTTATCCTCTTATTTCTATATGGGAAGCTTCAGACATCTCAGCGTAGCCACCGCAGCTTAGCGTTCAGCTGGGGAAAATCCAGGATACACTCTCATTCGACTTGTATGGCACAGCTAAATCCCAGAATGGACTCTTTCTCCAAATCCCTGTGTTCAACCAAAGTCCAACCTTTTTTTTCCTCCTTATGACCACATCCCAGTTTTGCCTTTGCAGTCTCCAGCCCACTAAAAAACCCACATTAGCCCAGTCTTAATTCACCATGACAATTAACCACATGTATTCAGCTGAAACACAAGAGGGTGCGCCACTTTGGTATTTTGAGCGGGAAATTGGTATTTTTCTCAAAAGCCCCAAAATATCAAAATATGATTTGTTATTGCAGAATTGTAGGTTTTATGGGGAGGCCAAGTTTGTGGAAGGAACTGAGGCTTTGACACTAAAATCATCTACTTTGCTATTCACTTCTCTTCTCCTCAAGTACCATAAAAGATTCAGTGTATGATTGTACCTTTGTGCATTCATCAGGACTGGGTTTAGCTTGTGGGTAAGGTTCTACCCAATTTAATAAATTATGATTTACTCAAATACGTTGCACCATTAGAACCTCTTAAATGTCTCATTGATTAGATGATACAGTAATTTAATTTGTTGCTAGGAAACACCTGTGATGCTGTAAACTATGTAAACAGGAAGACACTGTTGCATTACAAGCCGTTTCATTATCTGCAGAAACTGCAGTTCTCGGAGGTGCATTAAATTTACTTGCTAATAGTGTGGATGTAGACTTACTCTGTTTTATTCATAAATGCTTGAAAAATATGTGTTAAAGCTTTAATATTCAAGCAGTTCAAGATGAGTGAGGAATGTCTGATTAAGATAAACTATCTTAAATGTTCTTAAATTATTAAGGAATTATGTTACTTTTATAAAAATGTAAAAAAACCCATTATAACAAGGCTAAATTTAAACATAAAGCTGGTCTTGTCAGCTCCAGTAAAGTAAGTTGCCGTAACACTGAAAAAGAGACTCATTGCGTTGTTTTCAGTACAATTTGTTTCCTATTATTTGTGATTGTTGTGATTCATTTAAAGGAAAGTGGTCCTGTTTGTCATATTCCATATGGCAGGAACTAATGAAATGTGGATTTCTGCCTTTGAAATGTTCATGAACAGGTGTTAGCTCTGAGTAGTTGTTTTTTATATTTCCCTGCCAAAAGAACATTCAATTTTCTGCTTAGTACAAGCTCTCTAAGAGCTTCACTTTGTGATCCTCATTAAACATTTTCTAATCAGCCTCAATATGGACGAAAAGTCATTAAAGTATGCACTTTAAAGCAGTGTTATTGCAGGTATTACAAACATCGATATCTGGTAGACTTAACACTAAACTGGCTGCTTTAAAGCTGTGCTCTGTTGTTATTCCCATTTTTCATTGTGCTCAGTAGCCTTTAATTAATGACTGAATACAGGTGAGGCCTTCAACTTTTTCACAGTACACCGGACTAATGCGTGTCAGGATGAGGTCACCGGATTTCTCCCTGTTTGCTGCCAAAAGTGAAAGCCTTGAAGCCTTTAAGTAAAATCTGACTAAATTAATTTGGGATCACCTTGCTCTACTTATTATGTGAAAAAGTAAATGACTGGAAAATTGTTCAAATCAAGTTCATCATTTGCTTATTTGACAAAATAGCCTTGCAAGATATGTTTTCTCTTCTCTTGAGCACTGCTGTTTCCTGAAGGTACTTACTCTATTTGATGCTAGTCATTAAAATTTGATGCTGTGAGTTGAAAGAGGCAAGAAAAACACAGAGCAGGCTCTATAGGCATTCCTCTGACAGCATTTAAGCATTGAACACAGGGGATATTTCAGGCAGTCATCAATCAGCGCACTGGTTTGAGGTGCAAATACAATTTGCCCTTCCAATTTTAGATTACTGAGCAGAAGAATACTATGTGAGGGGAAAACGCAAACACAATTCACACATATTTTTTCTGTTTCCGCAGCAAAGCAAATAAAGTTAGTTCCATTGAGATAAGCAAGATATTTCCTGTACCAAACTGTTTACTTTGAATTCTGCCTGACAAGTCTTTAGTGTCTGCATGGAGATTTGCTTTCAGAACAGGAAAACTCAGCACTTTCTTTAAAATGTACACAACATACAGTTTTTTCCCTTTTACAGTTTATGAAAAGTGACTCACCAGCTGTACTGAGTCCTAATTGGTGACAAAATGAGTTTTACACTGGAAACTGCTGTCTAACTGCCTGCAATCCTCTCGGGCCTAGAAGGCACTTACAGGTGCCGACACAAGAAAAGCAACTCCTGCTGTAAACAGTGTGATGCAACCAACTAACAGAGTTCTGCAACACACACTGGGATTGTGAAGCTTGCGATAGTCAGTTTGTGTTACCAGTGTGTCCTGCAGGCACTGATAAAACAGTCTGCTCACTGGTTTTCTTGAACTGGATTGCAGCGTATTCTAACACAGTGTTTTTAGTTGTCTGACACTGTGGTCCTCTCCCATGCAAAATCAAGACAACTGCATCTCCCACATTGGCCCACCCACCACCCACTGGCTGCATATTTAAATTCAGTTTTTTCATCCGTCTGACAGTTTTTTAACACAACTACATATTTATGAACCATGTTAATGGGACATTCTGAGTCTTAGTAATGTCTAAAATGGAAAAATTGTTAATTGATTTTGTCACTCCTATTACCTTTACGGGATAATCGTGCCCTGATAATAACATTTCCCATAATTTGGACGATCTGGGGGAATGTAAACAGTAAGTCATATTTATATACAGACAACTATCACAAAATTAATCAGTACTGAAGACAACCTTAAAAAGTGATGATTTCAGGTATTTCTGGATTATAACTACTGTATACTGAGTGCATCCCTGGACACTGTGACAGTGATTATAAAATGTGTGTTATACTGTACGTGCATATGTGTGTTCAGCTTTGACTGAGTTATGACTTGAATTAGGACAGGAATTGTGGCAATCGGGCGCTAAAGGTTTTAAAGTACCTTAATTCCATGGGCTGTCACAGCCAATGCTCAGGCTACTACTATTACTGATGGCGTTGGTGAGCTACAATAACTGACTTGCGGTTTTCTTAAAAACACTGACATGCACCTCACACGCTGAAAAAATAATGTTTGTTATGCAATGTTTAGCATTATGATTAGAAAAGAATCTGTCCTCCTTTTAATATAATGCAATCCAATATACCATACCTAACTACTGTACGACCTAGGCAGTTATATCATCCAAAAAGCTGGATTGACTTAAAATATAACAGGTTTGTGTCCACCTGCTATATTTTAATTGTCTGTTCTCACTAGATTAACAAACTGCATTGTGCCAATATTTTAAGGAGACCAGGGACATTTATCATTCCTCAGACATATGCTTAGGATTTGTGATAGAGACTATGTGTGAGTTAAGCTGCTAACCGTGTGTTCACTCCCTGTAGTATGTGATAGACTGTGGGGAGGTATTGCAGGATAGATGGAAGAAATGTTCAGGTCTTTTACTTCAGTAAAGAGTCACATGACACAGAAATGCAACATAAAAAAACTGAATTTATGTAAAAGTACTTAGGTATTAACAGTTCAATATATTAAAAAAAACAAGTAAAAGTAGTAGTTATGCAGATAAACATCTGCAAAACCACTTTGACCTCTGTATCATTATCTAATTTGATTGCTTTAATGTGAAGCACTTTACTGTTTTGTTTGGTTGAGGAGAAGCTTATTGCTTTGCATTTCACTGGAGTGTAGCACGTTAGCTTGAACAAAATACAATGAAGACAATTCGGTTTACAAGAAAGACAATGGTTCCCTTAAAAGTCACTGTTCTAAATGCACAACCATATGGCCAGCTTTAAATATGCATTATGAATTCCCTTATTATAATGTACCTGCTGCTTGGCACGTTCACTGCTCAGAGCTAGGTTATATCCACAGAGATCACATAGCAGACTGTTACAGTGTGTGGAAATCAAACAGAATGCAGAGATTTTTTAATATTATTTTGTATATTTTTCCCCATCTGCCTAAGTATGTCTTAATTATGTGCATCTATAACTGTGTGGCACTGTGCTGAGCAGACTCAGTTCATTTGTTGCATAAGCTATCAAGTTAACCAAGCAGTTTCACTCATTTTTTCAAACTAATGATGTATACGTCTGCACTGTCTCCGGCACACTTTTCTTTGTTATAAAATCCATCTTCAGTTGTTGATACAAGAAGCTACAAAGAAACTTGCACATATTTGTATGCTAATTGGTTATTTCTCCATCTAGAACGCACTGCAGTGCTGGCTTCCTTATAGAGTCTCTTATCATTGGAAAGGTGATTTCTCCAAACACACCAGCTTACAGGAATAATTGGTACAGATCTAAACAACACTTTGTGTGTGTCTGGTTATCTTGATTGAAAGGAGCTGTGCTTCTACCAACAGCTACATGAATTTTCAAACATATACAATATTAATGCTGTAGAAGGGCGAGCTGGATGAGATGCTTAACAGAGAACTGTTTACGCATGCACAGCACATAACAGCACAATGGGGAGAACGCAGAAATGCACTAAATTGCTTCACATTTGGAATAAATCCATGGCTCTGGCTGTGAGTTGTTGTTCTGGATGAAAAAGTAATTCGTGGCTAAACTAAATATGAACTGAGCATTTTCAATAATTAAAACACCACCTGTCTGGGAAACTTAGAGCAAATTCCCCAGTAACTGGCCAGATTAAACTTTAACTTTCTCCCCTGGACCACATGGAGCACGGTAGCACCTGCATATGTTGGGCCAGGGGGGTCACCAGAGTCACTATTCCAGGTGGGACAGAGCAGCTGTGACCTTGAGCAAGACTCACCGTCGGGTAAGACCCGTAATAAATGAAGATGGTGATGAATTGTGAAGGTGAAAGGCTCATGGCTTTTTTGGGGATGAGGAGCAGAAAAGTTGGAAAATGGTTTAACTTTTTTTATTTTTAGGTTAGACACAAATTTAATGTGTGCACTGTGCCTCCAGCCAAGGAGATTTACTGGCACTGTTAAAATATCACTAAAACTGTGTAGACACTCAAACTGAAAGAGAAGCAAATTACTCATACAGCTAATTGGATTTTGCATTCAATTCAAACTCGTGGCAACAAGCTCGCCAAAACCAGGGGGAAAAGTTGAAGACTGAACACTGAACACATGAGGCATTATAAGGGGATGTCAGTGAAAACAGAGTCCTCCCACATGGCCTTATAGAACAGACACTGGCAATGACTTGATTATTGACTGGTCACGTTTTCTGCAGTACAATTTGCACACTGTCAAATGGAAACCTATTCTGATGAAATATAAATAAATATTTAGCCATGTTTTTAGCATTTATGGGAACATTTTAGTTTGTACTAACAAGCCCTATGTTTTTAATAGTTCCTCCACACTGTAAAAACTTATGTTAAATAACTCTTCTTTTTACATTAATTCAGTGTAATTACAAAGAAAAATGTCAACTCTTAAATGTTTAGTTCTCAGAACAAACAATTCAAACTTCAGACTTGTAAATTCAAGTGAGTTGAGTTAATGTCCAAGTGATTCTTCACCTGACTCATATTGCAATATGAAGAAACACTGATGAATAACCTCAAGAATAAACACAAAGAGTTTTGGTGCGTGAATGCTGACGTGCAATACTTTAGTGTGTTTACAAAAGTGCTACGAACACACAAACATGAAAACTGTAATGTGGCAATAATAAAAGTAAATATTTCAAAATTACACAAAGTCAAGGAAATTAAGTTACACTAAGTTTGAAGTGAACTTTTTATTACAGTTCAATCCGGCGATTCACGTTTGCTCCTGCCTCAAGTCTAAACGTTGTTCCATTGTTTCTGAATCTCTTCTGCCTTGTGTTCATTATAATATAACAAATCATACAACTGTAATTTTAGAGCAGAGTGAGGACTGTCCTGAGTCATAGTCTCCTCCACTCTTTGTTCACAGCACCATTCACTGGGTTGAAGTCAGGAACCCATTCTTCAGTGAAAGTAAAGTCTCTGGCACTGTCTGCCCAGAAACAAGGCTTTTATCAACAAAACATATTCTCTCTTCTGTGATGAAAAGATTGCTGAGTGTTTGTTTGTTGCCTGGCAAACATCTGCAGCTGATGTATCACTGGAAAATAGCTTTTGATGTGCACTCAGCTGTAGTCAGACTGAAATTAGACTTCATTTTTGCTAAGAACCAGTGTGCATATCCTGTCAGTGTTGGGTGGTGGCAGATGTTGGCCATTGCTGTGTCTCATTTCTGATTTTACCAGCCCTGTGTTACTCTGTGTTCCTATTGTTATTTATTTCATGTTCCAGGTATTGCAACTGACTAACATACTGACTAGTACAGCAATGTATGGAATGTGGAGACGTTGCATTTCACTGACTTGAGGTATCTAAGCCCTGCAGCTATCCCTCTGTTTAAAGTGTATGCATCTTAAAACAATAGTCAAGCACTCATATAAACAGTGAAAATACTTTTTGCTTGCTGTAACCATTCCTCTTGTTCATACTGGTTTTTAAAAGATTCATCTTTAATGAACCCTGAATGGAGGTGATGGGGAACAAAATCCACTTTCCATGTTTTCAGAAGTTTAGCTGAACCAGATAAGAGCTCACAGCAGTCAGACTTCATCAGATCAAGTACTTATCTTTTGCTCTTTTTTGCTTACTGGTGGCGGTTAGGCAAATAACCTGATTTCAAAGCTCTTTAGCTAATGCTCAGCTGTTTTTATGTAAAGATTTTGATGCTGGCACAGTAACATTAGGTTGTGGCAGAATTTTCAATGCCAATTGTGTCCATGATTTTATTCTGGTGTGAGATTTTGCAATCTGGTTATTTGTCAGTCATGGACCTTTGCACAATAGCTACAATATCAGTACAGTTTCTATTTCCCTATAAAAGAGTAATGAGGAGAAGGAATCACTAACATTTTAACTTTAATTTCTTGAAGCACATTTCAAAGATGTGTCCTCGCTGAGACTTCTGTTCAGATTTTCCTCATTTTAATCCTAATTCTCATGTTTATACTCATTGTCATTCTATGTAGACTATTATTATTCTAAAGTACTAATCGCACGGTAAGAGTAGTCATTTTCTGTACGATAATTAAAGACTATCAGCGTTTCTCACTCCCTTTCATGCTGTTGTCTTCTTACTCCTGCAGATAGCAGTTTCTAATGAGCTCTAAACTCATTCAATTGTGACAGAATCTACACAAGCAAGAAAATGTGCATGTAGCAGATACAATGACTGTTTTTATCAAAGAAAAATACACAAACTTAGTTTTGTATTACTAACTTTGGTTGGAAGAAATAAACAGGAAATGTACTATTATACCGTCTCCACCATTCTCCAACAACCTTATGGCAGCATTCCACTCTTGTTACTGAGGCTATTTTTGCCTGTCGCATTCTCTTGAACTCCTTTTTCAAGTTTCATGTCTTGTTGCTGAACCAATACAGCTTTCTCCTGAAAGGAACACATTTCTGCAATCCAAAACAAACATCACCTGAACGGGTAGCTCATTACAGTCTCGCACATCCACATGAGCATGATAAAGCGAGACATTTTGATCGTCTATATCTCAGCCATAAAAGCAGAGCACGTTAGTACCAGAGGAGATGAACGTTGCATTTCAGATCAGTGGAGGGGTGACAGTGGTGTTGAATTAAGCAGACGTGTTTAACAAGCTGTTAACAACTGCCACTGTCCTGCTCTAGTTCTTTTCTTCCCCTTCTTGATCAGACACAGCCTGATCAGGAGTGCGATTCCATGAGACGGCGGCAGGACACGGGCCCGCTGTGGAGAGGTGGTGACAGTTCACACAGCGAGACTGGAGAGGAGTCTGCCCAAGACAAAAAGCAGAAGCTCTTTGTCTCACAGCTGGGGAAAAGTTTGGCTCAAAGCTGTTTAAATGTTATGGCGAGTAGGAATGGTTCTTATGAGCCCCAGGTCCGGAGTGCACATTACATGTTAATGACTTGGAACACAGACAGCAGAGCAGAGGCTCAAACTGCCAATTAAGCATATGCTAGAGACGCCACTGGTGTTCAGAAACAACCATCTGACAGTGCTCAAGCTTGGCCTGCAGATCTGAATCTCTCCATGGGATGTGGAGGCACTCCAATGGTGAGTCATTAGCCACAGACATCCCTGAAAACCACTGAGGAATATAAGCAGCTGCTGATTGGATATCACTCATTCCACTCCATCCTCTGCCACTGCTTTATTCTTTGGTTCGGCACGCACACTGTCTCCATGCCCCTCACTCATTTGTTTAGTCTAACACTTGGTGATGATGTTGTTTGTGTGCGAACAAGTAAACAAACTGTGCTCGAGCGTTTTAGCACTTCAATTATTTCGGGAAAGTGTCAAGCAGCTGAGGAATGGCTTCTTATTAAAGTGTCATTAAGTTGGTAAAGTGTTATTACCAAAGTGGAAGGAATTCTACAGTTACTAAAATGCCTTTATTTTTTATAAGCACTGTGCTGTATATACAGAGCCTATTAAAATATTTATCCCCTCTTGGAATTTTTCATGTTTTACTGTTTTTATAATCAGGGCAGTTTTAAAAACTGGGGGCAGACTTGGGCACAAATGTAAAGTAGGGGGGCAGGCCATGTGCTAAAATTCATATTTAAAGCCCTGGTAATACATTATTAATAGTTACATTTGATTAATCACAGTAATAAAAGTATGTCAAATAAACAGCCTTAAATATTCTATTAAGAAGAAGAGTTCAATAGTGATTATTAATTATTTACTAATTACATAACTGGATATTTGTTAAGTCTATGTATTTTAGTGACTCTTTTGATTTGTTGTGTATATCTCTGTGGTCATTTTGCATAGCAGGATAGTAGGAAGGACACCCTAGACCCATGCGTACCCTCTGGTCCCATTCCTGTTTCCAAAGCTGACTCATAGTATGTTTAATTCAGCTCTTTTTTGTAATAAAGGAAAAAACACGGCAATGTATGCAAATTGAGACGAAAGATAAATCACGAAACAACTGATTGCATAATTCACTGACTCTACGTCAGTATTTGGAGGTACTTTTGGCTTACGTTTGTCTGGACAGATCAGTCTCAGTTTGTCTGTCTTGACACTGCATGTTTTCCCTTTATTCTTTGCCAAACTGCTCAAACTCTGTCAAGCTATCACATGGTACATGAATGAGAAGCGTCTCATGTCCTGCCACAAATTATGGATTGGGTTGAGGTCCAGACTCTGTCTTGGCTACTTCAACATGGCGTCTTTGTTGTTTTGAAACTTTTCCTGCATTGCTTTGGCTAAAATGCAGCATGTTTTCAGTTGTTTTGTTTTTCTTCTGCTGAATTCACTGGATCCTTCACAAGCCACCCAAGGCCTGCTGCAGGGACGCATCCTCACTGAATGATAATAATAATAACAACAATAATTGATACTTTTTTAATCCATTTATTAATGGGGAAATTCTTGTGGCGAGGCAGCTTTATTGCATCAAGAGTTTGTAGTTCAATGTCTTTTCCAGGGACACTTTGACATGTGGCTTGGAATCCGGGGAGCCGGGAGTCAGTCCACTAACCCTGGAGTTCATAGAAAACTGCCGTACCAGCAGAGCAACGGTGGCCCCAAAGTAAGATGATGCCACTAGTTTTGGTTAAATCCGAACAAGAATTTTATTATCAAAAGATTATTTTTCAAATGTGCGTGTCACTCCTTCAAAGATGCCTCAGACCTTTTGGTGGCTTCTCTTTCTAGTGTCCTTCTCACAAAGCCACTTAATTTGTGAGGATGGCCTCACCTAGGCAGATTTACAGCTCCACTGTATTAGTTCCACTTTTTCTGACTGAACTTTTGCACTCTAAGATAGATTTATTCAGTGGCGCATTTTCTTGCATTATTTCCCTAATACTTTTTTGTAGCCTCATTGTGGATTTGTAGTTTCAGCCAAGAATGTTTTGCCAGTAAAACCAGACAGACTAACCAGCTGATTAGTCTTCTAGTGACTTTTACATACAGTAGGTTTATTAAGTGTAAATGAACTTACTATTTATTCTGAAAGCAAGAAATATTACCCAAATACTGGTTTTGAAACTTATTATCCTTAAAGATGCACTTAAGGATTGGTTAATAATCCCGATCTACAGATCGGATATCAGTGGGACAAAATGAAAAGTAAAGCTTGATTACATGCATGCATAATGTTCTACGAATATCATGTGTGTAGGCAACTGAATCCTGCCACTAGCAATACAAGTCATTACCTAACAAAACATTAGCTATTGTTGAAATAACCAAAAACGAGGATTCATTAGATGGAGGTTTTAGGGATTTTAGGTGTAATTAACATACATTTTATTTTCTTTTTTTCTACATACATTTATCTCGGGAATCAAAAGACTAGTTTTGATTATGTTTGAGTGTGCTCTGAATTCTCACAAAGGTGTTTAATTGGCTGTAGCAGATCTGACAGTGAAGGTTATGTTGTATGATTCACCTTGTTATACACATGAAACCGTTCTGACCCCCTGTGCCCTGTATGGGAGAATTTGTAGTCATTAAATACAGTAAATATATACTATATTTGATTACTATACACACAAATATATATACATACAGTCAAAAGAATCTCAGTGACAGAGACAGTGGGATCTTTCTTGTACAAGTCACAGACCAGGACCTCATATTGTGCTATTGTTGAAAGTTCATTTTCTCACTGATATGCAAGCAGCAAAATCAACAATGACAATTCAATTTTCCACGTTCCATGACTGTTCAGCCACTCCTGAGTTGAAACCGCACACATCTGCTGATAAGCGTCTTCACACACCGAGGAAAGTTGGTGCCAAAAGCAGTTTGCACAGCATCTCTTTGACCTTGGCATGATTGCCTGTGAGGCACTTTAATTTAATCAGCTTCCCCAAGCTTGAAGCTGTGCTCATTGTTAAGGAGAGCAGGACCAGTGAGCGCTATCCACACATGCACACACACACGCACACACACATGAAAGCGTACTCCTCCTCGTGCTGAGGCAAGGTTAGCGACAGACCAAAGCTCCAGAGACCTGGGCCTCACATCCAAACAAAGGCCAACACACAGAGAAGTTTGCCAGGCATCCCCATCAACCAAGCCAGTCTCTAATTATGTCATCAATCAGGGATGAGATGACGGGCAGGTACTCAATTAATGACTATTGGAATGCAGCGCAGGGTCTTTGGGCACTGTGCCATCTCTGTCATCTAAGGCAGGCAACAGGACATACACATCAATGCACTTGGAAAATGCACGAGGCTGGGGCTAGGACAAACACATGCACCCATTGTATAAGGCCCAAAGAATGTTAAGGCTTCATTCTGGCTGCACTGCTACTGAATTAATCTTCTACTTCTGAGAACATGTATAAATGCATGTCTTCATGATTATTATAGCAAATGAATGAGATGAAATGATACAGCTCCATGTCTTCACATCTTTCCAAAAAACTGCCTTACATTCTGTCAATGCATGTTGGGTTATTTGCAGTTCTAAGAAAAAGTATTTATGATTTTACACGTATTTCTTTTGTAATGATTATAATTATGTTATAATTATATACAAATAAATGCGTTTTTGGGTAAGAGTCATCAAGCAATGTACAATTCCAAAAATTAACATTATGCCAAAACCTTTATGCTGCCTAAGAACATGTGCGTGAACAAGCATGTAGCTGAAGAAAAACACATTCCTGCCAACTACAGAAGACAGGTATGCAAATGTATACTGCATGCAAAGCACAATATTTCACTCAATTATAGTCAGTCGCAATAATTTGCCAAGAGAAAGGCTTTGAAAACTGATAAATATAAACAAAGCAAGTAGCAAAATATTTAAATCATATGCTTTCCAAATGTTTGTGGACTAAAAATACATTCAACTCCAGTACAATGAGTTACAGTGAGTAGGTCATGAGGTAGGTGTGATTTTCGTAAAATTTTCATGACACATATCTACATTGCTGTGAAAAAGTATTTGTCCCCTTTCAGATTTTTTTGGCAGTCACACTTAAATGATTAAGATCATCAAACTAATGTTAAAGTTACACATAACATATAACCCTAAGTAAATGTTAATTTCAATTATTAAGGTTAAAAAAAGCTGTCCAAACCTGCCTGCCCCCAGGTGAAAAAGTGCCCGCTAAACGTAATAATTTGTTGTGCCACTCTTGGCAGCAACAGCTGCAATCAAGTGTTTGGGATAACTGGCAATGGGTCTTTCTAATCGCTGTGGAAGAAAATTTGGCCCACTCTTCTTTGCAGAATTGTTCATTCAGCCACATTGGAGGGTTTCTGGGCATTTCATGCTACAGAATCTCAATACGATTTAAGTCTGGACTAGTCTAGTCTTTGACTAGGCTACTCCAAAACCTTGATTTTGTTTTTTGTTTTTTTTAACCATTCAGAGCTGGATTTGCTGATGTGTTCAACCTGCTGCATAACCAAGTGCACTTGAGCTCAAGGTCACAAACTAATGGCCTTCAGGATTTTTTGGTAGAGCACAGAATTCATGGTTTCATCAGTTATGGCAAGTCGTCCAGGTCCTGAAGCCGCAAAGCAGCCCCACTACCACCACGTTTGACTGTTGGTATGATGTTCTGTTTCTGAAATGCTGTGTTAGTTTTACACCACCATGCCTTACAAAAAGTTCAACCCTTAGTACAAATTAAATCATCATTTAAAAACTGCATTCTGTATTTACTCTGGTTATCGCTGTGTAATATTTAAATTCTTTTGATCTATTAAAGTGCTACGGAGCCCGGGAGGGGGAAAAAAAAACAAAATCGTGTGCACGGATTAATAAATCGAGAGCATTAGAAACACCTCATTCAGAATTATGTGTTATTCTAAACTAACTATACAGTGTTTTCATTCACATGATGTTGTTGCTGAAATCTGGTATCTGGATGTCTGTCATGAATTAGAACCACGTCCATTTTTGTTGGGGACATTTAATTCAGATACATACATGGAATTACAGTTTTTCAAGCCAATCATACAAAGCAAATAATGATTTTGTTCACAAATGGAAGATAATATTGAACTTTACATATAATCACTACATTTAATCAAGGTTGCTGACACATAAGAAATCCACATAATTTGTTTACTGCGATAGAGAGGTCCATCATCAGGGCATCTATTTTTCCATCTGAGCAAGCTCAAATGGACTTTGATCAGTGATTTGGTTACAAAATCAATCACGCTGGAATTAATGATGTTCGATTACTGTGCTAGGTCGCTTGTGAGATGCTAACTGCACTCATTATCCTCTGAACTGGGCAGGCGTGAAATACCCACAGTCTGTCAATGGTAGCCTTTAACATGCTAGCATTATCAGTGCCAGATGATAAATAAGAGGCTGAAATGCATTTAAACTGATTCATTTGATTAATATTGGGTGTGTGTTTTTTATCTTGGTGGAAACAAACTGTGGCTTTCTCCAAGGGTGTTGAGTCTGTGTGTCTGGTTGTATATTTATGTGTGTGTGTTGGCTGACAGATGTTCTTTCCGTCAAACCATGAAAATACCTCCCAAACAAGTGAATTAAGGTGAAGCCAATACTCATGCCCACACCAACACATTCTTTATGCCAGCTGGATCAATAGTTTTCTGCAGGGGAGAGATATCCTGCTCTAGGCTAGAGGCCGGACATACCTTTGTGCCTCTGCAGCTGTATATATTATCTAGCATTTGAATTTAAAAGAATGCTCACAAAATATGAGGCAATATGGATCCCACAGGGAAACAGGAAAAGTGAAATCAGTATAACCTGCCATTCACTAGACCTAGTCCCTCTTACATATTGTATTAGGGGCTTTTCTTAATGTGATATCTAACCACACAAAAAAATATAGTTCTGTTGGAAGTGATGCTGATTAAGTTATTACTGTAGGTAACAAGCTAGTAAGCTGGCCGTGCTAATTTTTTCAGCTTTGTCAAACTTTTTTCTTTGTATTTCTGAATTCAGAACATCAGAGTATAATTTTTTACTTTCCTTTTTAGAGAATTGCTTTTACAACAACCCCTCTACACAGTACTTAGAGGTAAAGAAATCTCAGCCTGCTGTGCCTCGTTGTTATGCTATGACTGGACAATTGCTGTTTGGGGGAGGGTTTTGCAAATGGTCAATTACACTATTACAAAGGAATGTCCCATGGCTTTCAAAGACATTTCAGTAAAAGAAAGTTCATGTCACTCTGGGGAGCAACACATGTGATTTTCTCCAAATTCTTAAATCACCAGGTTAGTCAGGCGATAATAAGCAGTGCCATTTCAGGATAGGCTACTGTAGAGAAACATTCTGTGTAGCATATTTATTCAGTACTACATCTCAAGCTCAGAAGTAAAGAGCAGCTGAGAGCAACAACACACATTTGTTCCCAGAAATCAGTCTGAAACCTTTTATCTTCAACCCTCTTGAAATCCCATCGACAGATAATAACACACTTCAGTTTCAAAGGATTAACAAGTGGAAGCTTCTCTTTTTCTGCTACTCCTCTCCCATAGTAATAATATTGAAAAACAACGTGAAAAAGTATTCAGATGAAAACAGAGTACCTTAAGTATTTAAGATGCATCTGAGGCTGTAATGATTTTATACCACTTCCACTGATGAGAATGGCATGCAGAGGGTTGAGCTAACCTTTCATTACAGTCTTATAGTACAAAGTGTTGAAAGGCAACCATTCATGAACTTTAATAACTTAAACATTAACAGAGAGCTGAGTGTTCTTGACACAGCCCAACAGACTAACATTACCTGATTGTCACTATATACTGTCTGGTCAACAGTACTCATGACTTTTGCTGACTCAGGATGTTGTTATGAATGTGTGCTCCATTGCTGAGGTCCACCTGATAACATCAGAGTATACAGAGATCGGTTTCACAGTCTGGCTTGGCTAGCACAGGTCGAAAAAATGTTCAGAGGCCCTCTGCTATAAGTATGACTGATCACCTCCCTCTGTGCTGAACTAGCACAATCTATTGATGCATTGCATTGACTGGTATTGACCTAAGTGTCTCACTTCAGCAGCAAGATGCCATATAGAATCATTGTGATGCTTGATGAGATTGTTCAGTGTGCAGTACTCTGAGTGCAAGATATAAGTTGTCTTAGTGCTTAGTTTTAAATTCCAATCAATAATTACTTGTGGAAAGTAGTGTTGAATACACTTTAGTAAAGCACCAGGCTATATTTGTCTTGAAATTGCCTGCAATATGTTTTTTCCAGAACTTCTGTTCCCAGTTTCTAGCTACATCAGTTTGTCTTTATCTCTGTAGGGATGCACTTCGATAATAACTTCAATAATCATATAACCAAACAATTTAAGGATTAAATTATTTATTGGCAGAGGCCTACATACCAATTCTCAATTAGTGCACTGAAAAGGCGTGTACTGTATGTTGCAGACAATAGTAGTCGATCCCATTGCCTGAGAAGAACTAATATCTAGACTGGTTGTAGTTGCATGGTCAACTTTCACCTCATTTATTGACTTGTTACATACTGTAAGGAGCACAGTGTATTCATTGGCACTTATTGACGTTGGCTGTCAGTTGTGTAGTAGAATGGGATTATCCAGTATGAATTCTGAAGGTGACTAGTGTTTTCACTAATCAAGACGTTGGCCACACAACGAAAAGTCACCAGAATCGTTACGTGCATACAGTATCCTGTAGGACATATAAGCAGTACAGTGGAGCCGATAAAATAAACATCCTCTTCCACCATAGTCTGGTTTCTGACAATTCAGCTGCAGTATGACATTCTGAAATGATGGCCTCGGGGCATGAGCACCACCCCAACACACGGCAATTCATCAGTTTCTCTAAACAGCTGTGACTGTTAGTTATACTTTGACTTGTGCAAACATAAGCTTTAATTTGACATACTGACAATCGCCTCTTCACATGTAGGTGGTACATATAAAATAGAATTTGATAAATTATAACTCGTGACTATACATGTGATGCCAAAATATTATTACAGTATGTCATTATTACTAAAGATATTTTTGTGAACCCACATGTAAAGTAAAGCTTTACATTTATCTACGTCATTATGTCTGTGTTATGCTCAGTACTGCTGAGTGGTATTTATTATGATTTGATTATGAAGCGTTAGATTTCCATTAATTAGCACTTTACTATAATACTACTACTACCTATTGATTAATTTGTGCATCTTATTCTAACTTTAAATCATTAAATCAGTGTGCTAAAGCCTATCAAGAAGTCTGGATCTCCAGAAAGAGGAATGTTACGGTGGAGGCTAATGAAGGCTGACTGGGTGAAAGAGCAGAACGGCGCCAGGGAGCTCGCCTGGCCTCAGCCCCTCCGGAGAATCACAAAAGACCTGCAAGAAGAGGAGATCATGGCCCTGCCAATCCCTGATACCCTTTGAAAAGGACATACATTGTCTGGCCTGGTCCTCTGATGCCTGAAAATAAGCATTCCTCTGGGCAATTTGAGCTGTTGTGGGTGCCAGGGAGGAAAAAGGATCTGGTGATGCAAAGTTAATATATATCTGTGAAGATTCTCACTCATCCAGGTCATGGTTACTTCACAGCTGGTTTGTGTAGGTAAATTCAAGCATTTGGCAGAGTTCTATTTAAACTATACATGTGTTCACCATTATTTGGTAAATCTGTTAATCACTATTACATATACTGTAATATTGCTGAAAAGACATTACATTTTATAATATTTGTCTAATACAAATAACAATACAGTAGCACAACTCAACAAAACTGTGCAGAAAAAAAAGTAATTGGTTTAACAAGCAGGAGCTCAACAGTTTGGGTGTATTTACTGACAGTAAAAAAAGACTACATGCAGTGTACATGAAGACTTGTGCTGGTTATTATGACGGCATATCAATAGCTGTGGTTAGTAAGGTGATTTGGCTAATGTTAGCAAGTTGATTAAAACGCTGTATGGTACGAGGATGCTTTTGCACTTGCTTTTACCAGGAATTACATCACACACTACTCCAAATGGTCATCCACCCCCGAAACCCCTGCTAATCCCCAAATCATCAAAGTATGGTAAACTTTAACTCAGATGCAGTCTCTGGATTTTGAATTGTAATCCTTTAAGATACACAAAATTCCAAGAAACTAGTAAGAATAGACCATTAACTTGTGATCTGCTAATTATTGCATACACTTCATAAATCATAAAGAACAGTATCTATTGTGATGATGCTCAAGACACATATATTGTAACTATAATAAGAAAGTAATGTTTAGTTATCAGTTATCTGCTAGATAAAAGTTAATTACTGAGATAGTTGAGGGATCATTTATTGAACATGAATTGCTGTAATCCGTGGGCTTTGAATAAGGGCCTTTGAAAATAAAGCAGTGGCTTAATGATATGATTAAAAAGAAGATTCTTGATATATTTGGTTTACTTTACTTTGAAAGAAGAAATGAAAAGCAAAGCTATTTTAGTTACGGAAAATTAGTGTTTAATGTCAGATCAAGACACATCATATAAAGAAACTGGTCATTTAGAGGAAGAACTTTTCAGCACCAACACCTTGTTGCTAATCCACAGCAGCATGGAACGTGATCAAATGGACCAGCTGGAGGAAGTGTAACTGCAAGAGCGGTTTCACGATTACCATAATCACAGAGAACGTGTTTCCATCAGCGAGAGTAGATGATTTAGTAGCTTGACCAAAACAGTTACCAGGTTAGAACAGCTGGCATGTCTCTGAATGCAGCTGCTGAAAGGATTTACTGTACATAAAAAAGAAAAAACACACTGCAGATACCCATCTACATATCAGTCACTCTTCTGAGTGCTTTTACATACGATCCTGAGGTATGGGTAAGCTGAATTGTTAGAGGAAATTGTCCAAAGCATAGGAAAATGGAAACACTCATCACAGACACAATATAATAGTGGAATAATTTAGTTGGGTATGTCGGGTAATGTCAGTTTGTGCGTTGACTCTTTTACCTATTTTGTAAGGGACACCATCAATCAGAATAAAGATATAGGTTTATGAGTTTACTGCTCTTTCTTCCTGTCTTTTTCCTCTTCTTGCCATATTGAGCCATAGATCTAGAAGGCCTGACACTTCGATGAGCCCATTCCAAGGGAGTGATATTGCACCATAGATTTTAACAATGTGACAGAAACACCAATACAGTGCTGAACAAAGAGGCATTAAGGCAAAGATAAACCTCTGTGAAAAGCACATAAATCTTCAGGGCTCTGGTTTAAGATGGAGCCCAGAAGGGTGATGGCTACCCTTAATCAATAAGAAACTCATCAAGAGAGACTTCCGTCACGCCAATGAAACTTATACCAAGACTGGAAGGGGGGAACTGCTTTTAGAATACACTTAACTTTGCTGACCCAATTAGTAACCAAATGTGCAGTCAATTTTGAAGTATTTATAGCTCCTAGTACAAAATTACCAAGTTGAGATTTTTCGAACTTTAAGTTAGAGGATTTAATTAATGTAAAAGGTTTGACTGAATGGAGTTCCCGTCTGAGGTGAAGCTAAATAAGAACCAATACAATTTATAGGCTGATGGAAGTAAATGTAAATGGTTTGTTTATTTTTAATAGATTTTTCTGACTTCCTACAATATATCAACAGGCTCTCAACAAGATTTCACTTAATAGACATGTATAAAGTATAAAGTCCTGATGCCCAGACTCAGTCAGTAAAGTGCACAGTGACTGGCCAGAGAAAGTTCTGTGAGTTCGCCATGATGACCTGTGATCCGCTGACACAGGCACCTGCTCTCTCTCGTTTCACGCTGTCTGAGGTTTGGTGCGTTGGTTCCATTTTTCCTGATTGTCCATCAAAGTTTGATGACGTTAGAGTCAGATAATAAGCAAACAATTCTAGGCACTGCCAGTCATTTACCTACTTTATTTATTTGCATTGTTTCAATTCATGGACTTTCATCAACCCTAATTAATATGGTTACCACAGCTTGGGTTGGCGTGATCTGATTGTTGAACTGCTTGTGATCAATACTGTTCAGGACGCCGTGACTCCCCTCTGTCTACAGAGTCACGTTGCATTAAAGCTGGATGTTTTTAGCTTTATTAAGTTTTTTCTAGGAATGTTAGTTGAGGTAATATTGGTTGAGATACTTTAGTCTGGTTAACATTGTTTAGAATAAAATATCTCGCTGACTACTGGATAGATGGTCATGAAATTCTGGAACAACAATCCTAATGCCTATGAATTTTCATTTAGGTCAGTCATGATGCTAGTGTTTTAGGGGTGTCAGTGAAATGTCTCAACACTTAGTGGATAGATTGCCCTGCAGTTCATTACAGATAATCATGGTGAGGATGAATCCTAAATTAGCAAGCATCTAGCCAATCAGACGTTTCACTCATCAGATGAAATATGCTTGTACAATATTTTGTAGAGACACTCGTGGTTTACTGATGATGAATCTTTGGTGAGCCTGTGACTTCTCTTGCATCACCATGAATTTGGCCTGTAATTTTTAGTAAAACATCTCAACAGTTATTGGATTTTCTTGGAATTTGCTAAAAACCTTAATGTTAGCTTTGGTAGTATTCTGTCTTTTCACAACAATGCCATCAAGTCAAAATTTTTATTTGTTCAATATTTTAATGAAAGCTGTAGGTTAGCCTTGCCTCTATGTTCCATTTAATGTCCCACAAATAACGCTAAATTAAGAGGGCAACAATGGTACACGCCATACATCAGTGTGTCATTGTGAGTAATTCTGCACAAAGCACCTCTGTGCCTAGACACAGTCTTGCTGCTAAAGCCTCACTCGCATGACTATGCATGACTCTTGAGTTTTGTGTGAATCTCTGCACTGATGTAAAACTAAATGATAGAACACACACACACACACAGACTTGGTGATGTCCCAATTGAATTTTCACCAATATGCACAAAATGTAGCTCAACTTTATATGCAGGCAAAATACTTCTGCACTTGTTCAGCTGTACACTATTCTGTTTCATCAGCTCAGTGTAAACACTTGTCTGTGACACTGGATTGAGTTGATATACATACTGTATATGTTTGTAGCAGCCTGTAAACAGACGCGTCTGTCTGATTGAAGTCCCTGTAAAGTACGCTTAGGACAACAGTCGCGTCCCAGAGTACCTTATGACATGCTCAGTGTCCTTGACATTTCCTGCAGCACTGCGGAAATAATCCCCCAGCTGCAGAGATCAGACCAACACAATACAAAGAGAGGAAAGTGGCAAGTGAACTTAGACCAACTGCAGACAAAATAATGTTCCAAAATGTCTCTCAGTGCTACCCCCGAGGTGCTTCATTATTCTACTTTTTAAGTATGGTGTGCCATGTTGTGGAGGGTTTGGTCTGGAATGTATTGCCTTTGACTATCCTTTAAAGATTTGCTGTCAAAAGATGAAGCGTGCTCTTTTTAACATTGTTTTACATACCTGTCTTTCTGTTTGGCAAGCTTGCTGCAGCCATTACCAAAATAACACGGTAAGAAAATTGGATTCATATATTTAAAAGAGAAACTTTAGTTAGTGTATATTTTCTAAGATTCCTGGGTTCAAACCAACAGAAAAACTACAGCAAAACACAACCACTGATCTCTGCAGGAAAAATTACAATTCACAGGGAGCCCAGAAATACACAGACTCACTGTGAGTGTTTTAGGCCTTTGTGCCTTGTGGTCAATTGTCATGTTATATTAAATCATCTGAAGGAGGTCTTTGAAGAATGCTTCAAATGCATTTTTGAAGGCGCAGTGATCTGGAAAGGTGAGCAAAAGCAGAGAGATCGCTAGTCAGCTTGTGCCAACTTGGAAACAGACATTTAAACATTGTAATTATCTGTCACTGATCGTGCAGTTATTGCATTACAGTAACTTTATAGTAACATTGCCTACAGCTGGCCAGGATGAGCAATGCATTGATCAAACTTGGCAGTTGCCAAAAACCTGGTGGATGATTTTCTCTTCTGTTTTCTTTTTAGCAATGCAATGATAAAACTCTCTACATAAGATTGGACAAAACATTAAAGATTGAATGAAGGCAGAGCTACTATTTAATGAAAGGTCATTTCACACCTGTAGCTTGGCTCCTTGGTTTGTACCACACAAACAACAGGTTACTGATTGGCTGGACAGTTGATGATGCTGTCCTGTGTCTTCGGTGCTACATGGATCCACATGGGAAAATCAGTTTCCTGTGTCTGACAACATCTGTTTTAGGGTTTACTGGACCATATGTGTTTATTTGCCTTCTCTGGTGTCACAAAGAGCTTATGACGAAAGAACTCATCCTGAGCAGTCAAGCCTGCAACTGGATATGATAAACATGAGAAGCATTTGTACCATATTGTTCTGGAGATTGTTACTGAACTTCTGACATAGACCAAGAAGGACAGAAGCTCGCTGCCTGCACTCACCTGTTGACGCTGTACTTTTTTTTTTT
>JAUBNQ010000016.1:4425136-4448451 GCA_032353495.1 Ctenopoma kingsleyae
AATGATATCGATTTAGTGCTTTCCACCTCCTGAGCTTCACTTCCTTTAATATCATGTCATGTTTGTTGTTATGAGAGTGGCTTACAGGCCTGAGAACCAAGGTACACTGACACATCACTCTACACTGAGGCCATTAACCTGTAAAAAGCACTATGTTTTAAAAAAAAACACACATTACAGTAATGAGATCTCTTTTTCAATAACAAGTAGCCTAGTGAAATAATTTACAATTTTAGATTCAGTAAATTTTGAAAGAGTAATTATTTACTAATCCTAGTAACTGCTTTTTACTTTGACAATGAGTGGATTGGCTTGTTCTTACAAGCTGCCCTGTACAAGAAGAAGATGTAAACGACCTTGAGTTCTGAACATTCAACAATTCCAGGATGGTCACCGTGGCTGACATGAAGCTAGATGTTGGAAGAGAAAGCAAGGGAAGACCAACACCTTTTACTCTTCCTATGTTTGTCCTGAGGTCAATTGTACTGTATCTAATTTCTCAAGGCAGCATGGGGCCAAATGTAATACATCACAAATATTTGGGATCTTTTAAATGCTCAACAAACAGTGAAATTGCAGTTGAAAAATATCACCATACATGTAAATATCAACCACAATGTGAAGACGGTAGAGTATGTGGTGGATAATAAAGACACCTTAACACAACAAAGCTGAGTGAACTAAGTAATAAAAAAGTAAGTGGACTGCAGCAGTGTTGCTGACCAACCAGCAACCTGAATCCAAATATTATTTTGCATTAGGAATAAAACATAAATTCTAATGTACAATGTCACAAAAGTAAATTACTGTTTTTACTGTTGTAGCACTTAAAAGTGGTATATGCCACATAGATTACTGTTACTGATACTGTCATCTTCAAATTATTTTATTTTTAAGGTAAAACTTTTTACAAGACAAAAAAAATATCTGACATAAGTGGGTTGATCCTTCCTTCAAAGCCATTATCTCTCTGTGTGTCCTCTCTCCCTCTTAAACACTTTTTGAGAGCAGCATCTAAATGTAAAATGTCAGAAGTAATTGAGAAACAGAGATTTGAGCTGGAGAGCTGGAATTATGCGGGGCTAAATTGCCGTCAGGTCTGTGTGTTAGTTCATACCTGTCATTCTCTTGGCCTTTCGAAGAGGAATCTTCCAGGTCACGTGCGTCCTCAAAGTTTAAAGGGCTTGATTTTCTCCCTCTATCTCGGGCATTTCATTCTGAGTGGCTCTGATGAAACCATTACTGAACCCTCTGATCTGAGACTTGATATGGTGTTCCTGCTTGTATAAGCTGGCCTGAAATATTGCAGGTTGATCTCTGTCCTTTGGAGAACATTTAGCCCCACTGATCATGCAATACATTTTGCAGTGCAGCAGCCAGACAGTGCCTCTAATTCTGGAGTTTGTTTTAAAAGAAAACCTGCCATTACTCAAACAGGAACCCGAGTGAGAAATGTACTCTCTCCTCACACTTTTCCCCTCCCTCAACACCTGCTGTCAAGGTGCCCTTGTAAAACAATCTTTACTCTTTAAGTGTTTCATTGGAGCCATCAGTGAGGGGCCTTGTGAAGATGCTGTTTCAACTGTAGGTGCAAAGGCTTAAAAATAACTTAAAGGGTTTTTTTTGTAGATTTTTCCTTTTTTTTTTTGGCAGTTAAGCAGCAGTCACCGCCATGCATCTGTGACACGACCCCATGTTTAAGAAATCTTTATTAAATCATCACAAAATGATTTACTCTTGTAACGATCAAACACCCAATAAAAGACCAATGAAATGAATCCAAATGAGGAAGATGTATGAGTAGTGATAAAATGAAAGGAAGAACCAATTCTGTACCTTTTTAATCACTCCTTCTGTTGCAGCATCAGACATCTTTTAGGTTTATAAGATCCAAGGATTTTTTATCTCGCTCTGACTGTCGCCAATGCCAGCTAAAGGGAATGAGGAATTCACCCAATTAATTTACTGAAGCCTGTAATAAAAAAGCTGAAAAGGAAGCATCCAACTGGATGGCCTTGCAATTCAATTAATTAAGAAGAGTGTGTCTTCCGCTACACATGAAACAGTGTGGTGATAAGATGATGTCATGGTGCTAATAGAAAGGGAAGCTGAGACTTTTGTTAGTACTGCAGTACAGGCGTCTTAGGAGAGAACAGATTTAGTTTAGTTTAATTTGTTCGTTTAAATTTTATATTCAAACTTGAGCCGAGTTGATGAAGTTACAATAAGCAATGTGGGCAGTGGTGTGTTTTGTTCAATTTACGTCTTTGTGTAAATGGCAGTCAACAAAATTGATTTCACTCTCGGTTATTAAAGTTTTATGTTACTGTATAACAGACTTGTTAGCCAGTGGGAAAATTCTCTCTTGGGAAAGTTGTTCTCAGCTACAGGGTTTTGACGCAACACATTGCAATGGAAGTGGACGTGAATAAAACACAATATACATGAAATAGATGAAAAATTACAGCAGATGAAAACATCAGATCTGTGTGGATCGATGAGGAGGCATGTTTCCTACACTTTTTTGTTCATTTAAAGATTTACTAGCACTTCTTTAATTTATTTTGTTGCACCCATTTCTTCTATGATGCCAAACTAGAGAATTAGCATCACTGATTTCATGGAAATATGGTGAGAATTTCCATTAAATTTGGATGGAGAGTTGACAAGATAGACACAACAAATACCTCTCCATCCCTTCGAACCAGGCAGGTTCATTTTATGTGTACTACATAAAGCCTGCTGATTTGCTTGATATTAGATGATGGCACGTCAAATGAAATGAGTCCTGTTTTTTGTTTTTCTTTTTATTTCTTCAGCTCAAGGATCTGCATGTGGTCCCAGACCAGCTGGGCTATGTCATTACTCCTGCATTTTTTATTATGACTCACATTTTATGCAACAACAGAGGCACAATATATTTGGGTTAACTGTCCAATTCTTGTGAACGCAATATCTCAGGAACGCCTTGAGGAAATTACGTCAAAATAAACATCCGATTGGACTCAACGATGAACTGATTAGATTTTAGTGGTCAAAGGACAAGATCATTGATCAGTGACCTTTAACCTGTCCCATTCTTGTGAACACAATATATCAGGAATGCCTTGAAGGAATTTCTTCAAAATAAACATCCACTGGGATTCAGTGATGAACTGATTAGATACTGATGGTCAATGGTCACATGAGCTCACATTGTTCCCCTTTTTCTGACTTGGGTATCTCCAGGCCGCTTTGAAGGAATTTCAACAAATTTGGCACAAAAATCCACACAGGAACTGATGAGAATATCTGAGCAGACGCGAGGCATACAACTTGGTGTGACAGGTGGTGTAACTGTCTTATAGGATAAATGAGATATTTCCTGACTAATTGCCTGTACCCTGTCTTTCGACCAGTGACAGCTGGGATCAGCTCCAACACCCTGTTACTGGATAATGTGAAAAGTCTTGGAATTAAATGGGAAGATGAACAATATACATGAATATGTCACAGTTATTACTCCCACATTAATAATTGCTGTCACATGTGAACCCACTTTGATGCTGTGGTGTTTAATAATGATTTCAACATCATGTTAAAAAAAAACTTCAAATAAATGAACACCATGATGTTTGTAAGCATTATGTTATGTTCAGTGCTGAAGAAAATGCCTGAGAGCCAAAAGTTCCTCGTTCACAGCGAATCAAAAGGGAACACCTTGTCTGACTGGAAGCTGCAGCGTGCACGTACAGATTACCTTCACAGCCTTCTTCTTTCAAAGGAAATCAGCAGAATTGAAGTAAGGAGAGATAAAAAGGCAAAGTCACATTTTCACTCTCACTTAGATCCAATGCTCTTGTAAAACCCAGGAAATAATCAATTACTTTTCACTGCCATGTTTGGCCAATTCAAGCTGGCATCAAAGCGCAGTTCGGTTTAGGAAGATGAATGTAGCTCTAGTTTGAATAACAACTTAGATTTTTTTTTTACTTTTGCATGAATTTTGCTGGTGCTGTTGCAGTGACTGCAGGCATTATCTAAGGACACACGTCCAAAAATTCAAGAAGCTCAGCAGCTTCTTAAAGAGTAACTTTGTTTACATCATCGCTAGCTCTAACTTCGCTGATGATTTTTTTTATACCCCCCTCAGCCGTTTGGTGTGCTCATTCTATCAAACACTCTCAAAACTGTCAAATGAAATTTCATACTGTCAAACTCTGACAGCTTTAAACTCTCTACCTTACAACTCAACCGTGCATTCTGGTCCAGTTCCTCCAACTCCAATACCTCAGTTATCTAGGACGGTGTTTAAACACAGGATAAACCCCTCAGGTTCAAATACTCACCTGAAATAAAGATTGTCCATCTTATTTCATCATCTATTGTCGCAAACTTTCCACAAACTGTTTCCAAGGTCCACTTTTCAAAGACAACATAAATGGAATATAAACAGCTTTTTGATGAATGTTTGAAGTACACTAAACCGTCCTGCCACTTAAGCTCATTGTTTAGTTCCAGGAAGTCTCAACCTTCATATTCAGACTTTTATCATTATAAGATTGCCCCCCACTGCCCTTTAGTTTGTAACACAAAATAATGTAATGTCCACTGTCCATCATGAGACACAGAGTAGAGTGCAAAAAACAGCAATCTCACCAGAAACATGGGAAATAAGTAACTACTCTGCTGCCTGTCACTTACTGTGCAAAACTGCTGTAATTATTTTTACATACTGCATAACTACAGCCACTCTTCCACAACTAGATTCATGTATATCCCTGTTACTTTATGTTTAAAGGTTTAGTCTGGAGTCTGCTCGCCACGTATATGGAGCATCAGGGCTACCACCAGCTTGAGAATGAAGCCGAGATTTGACTGATTATCATTAGATCATAGAAAAGCAGTAGATCACAGCAAATTGTCTGCAAGGTAATGACAGAATCGCTAAATTTGTTATGTGCGTGATGCATCATGACTCCTCCTCAAAGCAAATTCTTGAAACATGTTGGAATATCCTTCCAACCAATTCTATTTATGTAACATTCAATCATTCAATTGACCCCTCCATCACCACCCCCAGCTCCATCAAATTATGTCATGCATAATGAGACTGGTCCGTAGCACAGAAAAGGTTGGGGACCACTGGTGTATTATACCTATAAACAGGTATAAATATATAAATATATATAAATATATCAGTCATCAGGCTGATGGGATGAGATATTTGGTATTGGAAATTAAAAAAACAAAAAAATGGCACTGGAAAGAAAAAAAAAGCAGCTACTTGGCAAATTTCTGTCATTCATGATGACTCATAAAAACATTTTCTGATGCCCCTAGCAGCGAGACAACATCGTCACTGCCTTTCAAAATTGTTACTAACCGCTGTTGGAAAAATAAAAGGCTTAGGGTTGATCTGTTTTTGGTTTTAGGCAAAACATGATTGCTAGGTATGGTTAAAAATCTAGGCTTAGGTTGCTGTATATACAGCCATTTTGGTTAAGGGTTAGGAAATGATTGTAGAGGTTAAAAGAAGATAGTTTATTAAGGTTTACTTGGGCAGCCCTCCATCTATGTCTCTGTGGACTCTTCCAATCTACTACAAAAACAATCTTTTTTCTTTTGTGCTTCCAGCCAGTTGGGGCCATTATAACTCCCTACTTCAATAAAAATTTGTATCAGCCTTGACTTAACCATACATAAGACTCAGACGTCTGTGCACATTCAGAACTGGAAGAATTGTAGCATAATCAGCTTATTATTGCAGTATACGGTGATGCCAGAGCCCACGTTGTTTAGGTGATCCTGTGTTGCTACAATGTTCCTTACTGAGATCAGTTTCATTCTCTCCAGGCATATTTTCACTGAGAACATTAATAATTTAAAGGAAGGCCTTTGGCTCTTTGGATGACAGGCTGAAATGAAAAGCAACCATCAACAACCCTCGCCATTCCTATCAGATGTTAATTGCATACTAAATGTAGCCTAGATCTGCAAATCACTGTCTGCATCTGTGTGGTGATGAAATAGCCATTCAGTCTGAAAATGAGGCCTGACTAATTATGTATGTATGTGAGAAATGAAACATAATTTTGATGAGTACCAAAAGAATGATGGCTAACAGTATTGATTCAAAGAGTGTTAAGCGTGGGTGTTTTCCTATCACATGAAAGATCGAACACAAGCTGAGGGGAGCAAAACCTCAGGCAGAGGCGAGAAGACAGGAAAAAAAAGGATGTGTGGCTGCATTGTAAACAACACTTACCCTAGGCACCGCACATGGTTCGTATGAGAACTATGGCAAAAAAAAAAAAAGTGAAAAAGCTCATCACATTCACAGATGGCTACCCAATCCAAGGCAAATGTCAAAAGGACTCACATGACAGACAGAGCACCAGTAAAAAAGAGCACAGCACTGAGAACACGATGGATTTACAGATGGTTATATGTGCACTGAGATGATGAAAAGCCCATCACAAATGTCTCTGTATCATATTATTTTCAGGAACATAAAATTAGAACTATTTGTGGGTGTGTGTGTTACACAGAGCACAGATGATGCATTCCCATTTGGAGAGGATGTTTATATTTGTGATAAAGTATAGATCCAAAACAAGCATTTTGTGTCTTTTTGAGATTAAATCAGACTCTGATCCTGGGAGATGTAAATCTCACAGGATAAATAATGAGATTTGGACAAATAAAAGTTGTTTACAAAACACTGCATTGAGTTTAACAAACCACAAAAAAGACAGTTTTATGGAAATGTAAGCAGTGACGCTCATCCCTACTGTTTTATTAAAGGTCACTTCTAACTAAATATGAATTAGCAACTATTTCTTCTCCCACTTTCTGATTATTTCATATTTTGCTCCCTTTGGATGATTTGAATGACAAAGCTCTGCAGAGCTTTGAGGCTAAAGGCATAAGAGTCCGCACAAAGCTGCATTCTCTCACGGCCTATTCCCATCCAATACATATGCTAATACTTGAAGTCACACTTGGTCGAAGAACTTACAGTAAAAAACATTTTACTGTTAAATTTATTCAAACTAGCAATTCAGGATGGAATAGTTTGGCGAAATAGAGCAAATATCCAAGAAAGTAGTCTTGTTTGTGAAGCTTCAGTTCCCAAAGGCAGCCAGGGATCAAAGTTTGCTTTATTCTTAAGAAAACGAGGTACATAGAACCTGGTTAGAGCATAATGTCCTCTTTTGCAATTCTTTATTTGAAAGTCATCGAAGGTTATGGAAAATGGAAAAACGCCTATGTCAAAGAATCTAACAAAAAAAGAATTATTACAATAGTTTTACAGGTGTTGATATTTATTTATACACATATACACATCAGTGTAAAACCAGATGTTAGAAATGGCAGGTGTGAAAGGAAAGAAAAAATGAGAAAAAACCCACTAAATTAATAATTAATACTATAGTGTATCATAATTTTAAAAAAATTATAATACAAAAACTGTCAAAATGAACAGAAGCCTTCACTAAATGAGATGGCAGAGAATACAAATAATCTGGAACGAGCATTTTAAGTATATTGTACTTAAAAAGTTACTTCATTTTTAGGGTGGTTATTGGTTGCCAATTCTTTTCGCAAAGTCAAGGTTAACAGAAATTGTGCAAAGAAAGAATTAGACAGAATTTATGTCTTAATTAGTTAAATGCAATGACAATTTTCTAAAGATACCAAGCTCTTAGCTACCATAAATTAAATAAGGATGAACGAGAAATTGCCCAAACTTTGCAATTTGCTTATAATCTCCAGTGACTTTATAGTTCTGTCACAAACAAAATAATTATTTTACAGTTAACCTTTGCTTCAACTAAAACGCCTAAATCCACTGTATGCATTTCCTTTTCAATTATGTATTTCATATGACATAATTAAATAAAATGGCAACTACCTAAACATTTAAAATCTTGCCAGCTCTGCAGGCACCAGTTAGCGCATGAAGCCATTCCAGTGTCTGTGCATCATTCTGCTTCACACTGTAAATAATCACTTAAGATAAGCTAGGGCAAAATGTAGGTGTGCCCACAAATGCGAATGTGTGTTAGTCTGTGCTTTGAACATAGATGAACAATAAAAATTAAGCATTCTCAGAGGACATCAGAAGCGATATTTATAATTGAAATAATTAGCATATCAAAGAGTTTCAATTTGATCGCTCAGAGCTACTTATACAAACACCTTTGGCATAATCATGTTGAGATGAGGTATTGTAGATTAACGGGTAAGAAAAATATACGTTAAGGTGAAGAGTGGCGTTCTAAGCATCAGATGTAAGCAAAGGCTATGATGAATAACATTTCTTTCCGGTTTCCTCTTAGTCAGATTTTGTTTTATTTTAGCTTTGCTAAAGCTTAGCTACTTTAACTTTATCTGTTTCCCTGCATGCTAAACAAAAGGCATACTGTGGATGCTTCTATCACATTTGGCTCATAAGGTTTTTGTTATATTTAGTGTTTGGACAGATCCAATTCTGACTTTCTATCTTTGTGGGTGTGTTCATGCAACATTGTATGGTCTGTGTTGGTTCAAAGCAACAGCATGCCCTGGGGGTATAACAATAATCTGGATCAAATAGAGGAGACCTGGCCAACAGTGCACGAGGAGACTGCATCAATTCAAACATATGAGAGTGGGAAAAGCTAACAGATTGGAGTCTTAATTATACAAACATTTCAGAGAGGCAGAACTGCTCAGGAAGGAAAAACAACCTCATTTGTGCAATTAAACTCAATAGTCAGAGTGAAGGAGCATTAAATTATATATTTATTTATGTGAGGAGGCAGGAAGAAAATGATATTTGTTATGCTATATTTTTATATATTTTTATTTACATGAGGAGGTAGGAAGAAAATTATATTATAATTCAGTAATATAAAGAATACAACAGTGAATCTATATATGCTGTACAGTCTATTCAAAGTGTTTGCAGTTATTTATATAATTATTATTTTAAGTTCCATCTTCACTTTGGAAACAGCAGTAGTACATGTTCTGGAGGTTGAACACATATGATGGTATACATAATGGAGTTTAAAGGAGCCCTCCAGTGATAAATTATTTACTTCCATAAAGCTGCTGGATTTGTGAAATGCAGCTTTTAAAATAAAAGGCAAATTCAAAACTGCAGAGTTTGAGATATCCTAAATTTTAGTCCCTAATGTGGGTAAAAAATGGTCAATCCTACATTTCCCATAATGAAATCTCATATAATCTTTCAAGAAACTTTCCATATGTAGTTAACACCCACATGTCGACCTCCACACGTCCAGTTTGTAACATAGACCTTTTGTTATAAATGTATCTCCAAGCTCAAGCTAAATAACCCTGATGACATCACTATGACATCATCGGGGTGGTTTTCTCGGACTTGACGAAGCTCCTCAACAGGCACAGAGGTCCTTTTTACAGGCGGACTGCAGCTAGCCGTCATGAGTAAGCCGATCCAAATGTGTGAAATCAGTGGCATGCCCTGATTATCAACTTGACATCAACATGTAAGTGTGTGTGTCACTGTTCAACACGTCTGCAAGTGTGCACTTCTAAAGGTCACCCTGCCACATGAGACACTTTCATAATGTCATCTGAGCAACACTTTTGAATTACTTTTTCCTGGCTATGTGTTTTAATAATACTGCTGTTTTGTATTTGATTTAATGTGATACTGGCTCCTCCTTAAGACCTCTCAAGGCACTTAATATGCATTGTCACTTCCCCACAGCTGCATAACAAAGTCATTTTCACTGATATTTCTCCCTTGACCACTTTCAGCACTTCAGGTTGCTGTTACTCCTCGTGTGATTTGTCATTTGCAGCTCTTTCAAAACCAGACCTGTAATATTAGTGATGTTCATATGAGTTTTCTCTCTTAAAACAAATGTAAATGGGAGCTGTTTGCTTTCCATGTTGTACATATGAACTAAGCAGTGAAACCAGAGGAAGACGCTGAGTGCTGATGATATCACAGGACATGAAATAGAAAGTCACAGCAGTTTTATTAAAGCAGTGATTGGCTAATTGGTGTTTTCTGTAGTGACTCTGGCAATAAGCATACAGGCTAATCTAAAATTATATCTATACTGTAGTTTACAGTGCTACTTGAGCATTATTGTGCATATAAAAATGTTTTTATTGTTGAATTTAAGCCAACATATTTCACAAGAGAAGGCAACAACACTTTTTTTACTGAAAGCACTGCAATTACTAAAACATGGTGTTTTGGCTATGGCCTTTCATCAGTGCCCAGAGAGCAAACCACAAGCACTTAGCATAATTTGTAGCTAACTTTAATTTTTTATCGAGTTATGCCTGAGCTCATTCAGTTTCCCCCTAGATGAGTTTCTGTGTTGGTGATGTAGGGTCTATTCAAGACTGAGCTGTTTGATCACCTGAACAATCCTCAGATTTCACAGCAAAGAATTGACATTCTTAAAACATTGACATTAGTACACTGATATGAACAAGCGTTAGCCTATTATTATTAGCCTTCTAAAAATCTACCTAAAGTGACAGCTATCAGTAACAAAACCATTTATTCTGAGTCACTGCATTTATTTCAGAATGAAATAAGACCATCATAATAATATCCAGAAATGCCCAGCCGAGAATCTCTACGTTAGCAATGTGTGCACATAAGTTTATTGGATTCAATAAGGACGAGCTGTATTTGAACTTAAGTCCAAGTATTTACTATGGAGACTCCTGATGGGCATTGGTTATTCCCACCTTAGCTTTGTCACAGTGGCTAGCCGAGGTTAAAGGAAGAAAAGGGTTATCACACTCCTTTCAACTTTATCTCTTTAACCATATTTTCTGCCTCCAATCCAATCACCTGCCTTTTCAAGTCTGTGGCTTCACTTTTCCTTCTTCTTTATGACAGCTGGAAAGAGATATTACCCTCTGTTCTCCACCTGCGGGAATTCTGAAAAGGAGTCATCTCATTTTCAGGAGGTGATTCTACTTCTGCCTTACTTAGGCACAATGAATACCAAAATCTGGCAGTAGACAATAAATTAAAGAAGAAGGAAATGTAAACATAATTAAACTTGTCCTGTGGGCAGCAAAGCCTCATGCACACCAGCTTTCATGGACATTACTGCAGCTTGAATTCTTGATTCAGGCACAAATTGATCATTTTATGCACAAAATGTGTGCTATTAAAGGGTACCTGAGGGAGAGAGCTGTCGCTGAATGTCCACCCTGCATTCATACATCCAACTAGAGGCAGAAACTTGGAAAGCATGACTGCTTTCAAAGGAAGAAGAGGAGGTGGGAGAAAATGAAAGCGAAAGACAGCAATGCTGTTAATAATTAATTCAGCAGAGTTTTGGTCCTGTGAGGCCAGAGGAAAATATATTGATGTTTGAAAAATGCTAATTAAAGAAAGGAGCACACTTTGGTTTGGAAGGCATCTGTCTGCCCAGGCAGTTTGAAATCTCACTGCTGCCTGGGCTAATGGTGCTAGTAATGCCTTTGGGGGAACACGGCATGAAACACAGAGGCGGGCGTTAATGAGTCTTGCGGACCTCTCTGGCACACAGGATGAATGAGAGCAATAGAGAGAAGATGCTGAAAAGGAAGAAATAGCCACACTTGGCGGAAGACGTATTCTTTTTAAATTTCATGGCAAATGAGGGGATCCTTCAGTGAGTAAAACTGGATTCACACACACAGACCCCACAGACTCTCTGCTGGCAGCCAATATTAAGTCACACTGCAAATGGGATCAACACAGAACACAGAATGAGCAACACATTTACACTTTGGTCTCACACAACACAAAACAGGCAGAATCAGCGATGTGAAAAAACACAATTACACAGAAACAATATCACTTGTGCAGACACATTCATTTCTGCCACTGTTCTGTGGTCAAATTATAGACAATTATACACCATTTGTACATTCCACCAGACACCCCCTTACTTACACAAGAAAGACAAAAGCAACAGTGTGGAACAAAGAGTCTACAACCATACTAGCTGCTCTGTAAGGCTGTACTTGGGTGTAGTGGTGCTTTTAACAGAATAATACATAATAATTGATACTGCATCAGTCCCCTTGGGGTAATTCTTACGGACAGGCAGCTTTATTTTAGGGTTCAGGACTCAGTGTCTTCTCCAAGGATGCTTCAACAAGTGGCCAGGAATCGGGGGAATCAAGAGTTAAACCACCAACTACCAACTTCCTCCTTATACTAACGCTGGTTTGGCAACAAACTCAAAATGACAATGCTACAGCTTCTTTTTATGGGGAATTCAAACAGAAATAATGCTAACATACACACTGTGTATAATACTTACCATCCTATTTTGGTGTGCTATCATTCTAATCTTATTTTCATTAGTTTAATCAGAGACAAAATTATCTGATGGGATATATGGGAATATGATGGGATAGTACTGAAGTTAAAGTTAAGGGTTCAACATGGTTACATAACAGAAATGCCAGGGATTCATCAAAGTTAGTTGAATTCGTCCTCTGGGGAACATGAATAGTACAAGATCACACTGCAGTTTATCCAGTAGTTTCTAAGGCATTTCCCTAAAAGCACAAAATGTCAACCTCTTATGTTAGAGGTCAATTCAGAGGCTCATCTGAGTTATTAGGATTCTTCCTCTGGGCACAATGAAAGTCTGTACAAAATACCTATTTAATATATTAAGATGTTGCTGAGATACAATATTTCTGTCTAGATCAAATCTTTTTTGGGTCAAATTGCACACAATAATTTGTACATAAACCGTCTCTACACTTACACATTTCCCTTGAGAATAGAAGAATAGCTAATAAATGGCGGTCGTACAGTATTAATTTCCAGGCTTTTATGATTTCTTGACATTAGCCTCCAGCATAAGGTGCAGTGAAGAAACAAAACAGTGATCTTTCTCTGTAGGTTTAATATGTGTCATATAATGTACACTTGAGCTATAAACAGTACAGATTTGCTTTCTTCTTCCACATGAAACAGATCTATTCTCGTAGGCAGTGTCAATGAGTTTATTTAAATAATTTTTTTACATGTAGTTTTGTTTGCTCTTTTGAAGTTTTCAGTGGATGTGGTTGTTGCTGCATTTCCTGTCATCTGCTGTAGATCAATTCACTGTCAGCATTTGAACTCAAATGGCGCGTACAGTCAGATAAAGTGGCCTTTTACATGAACTGAATAGAAAGCCTCACTGAGATCAGGAGTAATGGGATTTACATAGGTGATTCTCTTATTTAATGGGGTTTAATGTGTTTCCACAGTGTGTTTTCTGTTGGAATAATCTTTATTGCATGCTGCTTCATTAAACATACTACCCAGCTAGTTAAAACACAATGGTCCTACATCTCATACTGTATTCTATTTCTGGCCCATAAGAGATATCAATCTGAGGACTGGGGAGAGATTTCGCCTTTGTAGTGGCAGATCATCAGAAAGACAAGATCCAATCTTTGGCTCTCTCCATATCCCTCTCTCAGCAAGAGGCAGATAGGCCTGATATATTGCGCATGCAAGGTCTCACCAAGTTCCTTTTCAAATTATGTGATGCACATAGATGATAAAGTTGAAAGCAAGCATATCACAGCAGATATCTCATAACTAGGAGATAACTCACATAACTTGTGACGAGGATTAGAGTTTGATTAGACACAGAGATTGTTTTATTGATCGCGGTGCCTCCATCAGATCTGATAAAGTCGCTGATTCAAAGTGTCCCATTAAACGACGTAACCTTGATGCCTCACGTTCAATATGTAGCCACTCGTGCACACTCCATTAAACTCAGGGGAATTACCACTGCTGCAGCACATTTTCTCTAATATTTCACTTGTTACTTGACTCTTTCCATTTACATTTTAATTCTATTTTCCTACAACCTTTATACTCCACAGCATTTTAGGGAAAGACAATGCATTTACTGGCACCTCAAATCATATATAAATATTAACAATCTAGTCCATGATAAATAAAATGGTATCAGTGAATTCAGCTGACTTTTTCAAAATGAAAATAAATACCATTACTTAAGCTAATAGTAAATGCTCCTCTGTACATTTACTATTAGCACACAACCAAGACATTCACTGACATTTAACATAACACACTACATTTACATCTTCACCTATGGGATTTAACAACTGTCATGGTCACATTCTAAACTTCCTGTTTTATCTAGAAATTCTCCGTTACTTCCTGTTTGGTCTCAACCTCGTTTCTTTCCACTTCACATCCTAATCAGCCTAGTTAGTTTCACCTGTGCCTCCTCCTATTTAAGCAGCACCTCCAGTGTTTTCTTGCTGCCACATTGTCTGTTTTCTTTCTGTAGCAACTTTCCAGCCTGAACCTGCCTTGAATGATTCTGCCAGAAACTAATCATCTGAACTATAAGTCTGATTCTGCTTCTCTGGTTTTGGACCTCTGTCTGGCTCTGGCCTGTATCCCGTTTCTCCTTGGGTCCCGTGTTTATGAAAACTTTGCAGTAACACAAATTCACAGACACTACTCGAAATAAGTGACCACTCAAATTGACACAATGATACCATATGTGAACATTTTCTCGCAAGCAATTTAAACTGAATCTGCAACCTGGAGCCAACCAAACAAATGACATGCAAACAATCACTTGTGGACAATTTATAGAAGAGTAAGTAAATACTAGAATATATTACTACTAAAATATGATTTTGTTATCAGTAGATATAAACCTTCCTTTAACAGTGGTTAAAGCTTCTAAAGCTCTGGCGTTTTGAGCTGTCTGGATTTGTCTTTTTCCAATAACCAGTAAAAACTTGTGACATCAGCTTAATTGAACTACCTGAGTCATGATAGCTGGAACACCTGATATTTCGTGGATGTTGTTTCCTCCTGAATATACATTTTAAAGAGGTTAAATGAGGTTTCAATATACTGCCACGCATTTTTTAAGCTTTCACTTTTGTGTTTTTTAGGCACATTTTACTAGCAGTACTAATAGTTAAATAAAATTCTGATTGAAGGACTGAACTCTACTATTTTTACTCATGGAAATACTCATGGAATACTTCCAACCTTGAAATTGCAGGGGAGCCCTGGAGCATACAACGTGATCATACACATCATAGTTACAGCTCGTATCAAAAAGGGAAGGCGAGTAGTTAATGTTCCCTGGCGCTCGCCTAATAGTTGACGCCCAAGGTCATTAGCATTCACTTCGACACAGCTTCACCTCGCCATTGGTCCCAGTTCATCAGTTAAACAGCGAGCCTCTAACCCCGGCTTTGTTTGGTGGGAGTGTCCCTGTCTGATAAGGGCCCCCTGATATGGCTGACATCATTAATCATCAGCACTGTGGGAGGACACAGTGGGCAGGTTGAGAGCAGCAAGTACCACCATCTCTCCCCGCGGAGCCCTTTTAACGGTGCCGTGCTCCTAATTAACAGAGCTGGCACTCTCTCTTCACAGATATACATCAAAATGCTTACAGAGGGAGAAGTAAATAATGGTTTAGGATTACTGTTCTCTGCCAGAGACAAATACAAAGCAAGAGAGATGGAGAGAAACTGAGAGACAGAGAGAGAAAGAGAAAGGCTGTGTTCATACCGTATGTGAGAGATAAAGATAGACGATGGGGAAGACACACGGAGAGGGAGGACAGGCTCGGTGGACAGAAAACTGATATTCCCAAGAATGTCTGAAAGGTGTAACCGCAAATGTCAGCACCATCGATAACTCCGCCTTGTTGGTGACCATTTTTTGTCCTCACATTAAGCGCTCAGGAAGGCAGTAAAACCAGCTGAAGTGGGGAGAGATGAAACATGGGGCCAAAGCTTTAATTTTCCTGCTCGTGCACCTTGCTGGAACCAACTTTTAATTGCTTGTTACAGATGATGGATATGAAAGTGGGGCATGATGTATCGATGCGCAGCTTTGTCACTTACCTTAAACTGTTGATTAATAGTGAGAGCACGTCAATTATTAAACAGAGTGTAAAGTGATTAAAAAATACTGGTTATTTATTGCCCTTTGTTACAACAGTATCTGTATTATTCTTCTTGCTTTGAATCAGTGTATTGCCATAATGATAAAACACAAAAAAACTCAGACAGATAGCATGTGCATACAGGTGAGAGCTTATAAATGTGTGTTGTAACACCACTAAGCAATTACATAAAAAAGCACCTACAAAAAAAAAAATGCGTGTGAACATGTTACACGATGCAAAAATTTCAGTTTCTCACTTTAACATCTTTGCCCTTGGGAATTAAAGCTTCCTATCACCACTGCTACACTCGTAGCTGCTCCTGTCACTGCTCAAATTAAGGGTGCTTAGTCATTACCAATACCTTAGGAAAAATAAATAAAGATAAAAAGCTTGTTCTAAAAAGATGCTGTATTCAGAACAAAATGAGCCTCCTCATTAATTACTTGTACGTTGCCAGGTATACACAGATTTTCCCAGTATTTCTATTTGGTCCTCTCCGGTAAGGTACCTTAAAGATCTTGTTCCAACCTGAATATTGTTGGAAGCAGCACCGTAATGTGAAGTTAATATATAAAAAAATCTGAATCACTTAGTCTCCTCTGGCATTTGCAATTGTACGCTCACAATACTGAGAATTTGGCAACAATTGAACAAAATTGTTGCTATTTTTCTGAAGGGAAAGTAGCCGACAGACTGGCCAGTATCAGAGAAGTAGCAACACAATTGGGTGCCAGGGAAAATAGATTAGTTTCTGTAATTGTGGCCAATCACATCCTGGTTTTGGATTAAATCAAATCAACAAGGCATAGCTTAGTTTTCCCAGGCATCTGAGAGGGCAAAAATGAAATGGAGGTGGATTCAAAGTGACTCGGTCAGTCTGACTCATTTTTCTTTACTATTGAAAAACTGCACTATTCTCCTTTTCATTTATTGAGCTTCTGTCTTCATCTGAGGAACAACCTACCTCAAATATCAAAATAATCTTCCGAAGGAAAAAAATATAAGTCGTAACTGTAGTAATTTTGATTTTAATTTATATTTACTTTTTTGAGCATACGGTGAATTCATATTTTACAACCTACAATTCAGGCAGCTCATACTCCTTTTTCTTTTTCAGTTACTGCTGAATATAAAGCTGCTTTTTCTATAGCACCATATTAGTGCAGTATTTTAAACAATCCCTCAGATGTAACCTGAGCCTACACTGTAATGTATGGAATCACAACAACATGAAAAGAAAACAATATTCTGTGTATTATAATAATAAATATATATATATATATATAATTATAATAATATATCTTGCAAACCCACAGGAGGGGATGAGGCACTGTATGAATGATATAAAAACAATGAAGGCACAAAACAACACGAGGTATTTCACAAAGCAATTTTAACATGAAACAGCACAACAAACAACTGCTAGTATGCTACAACACAGCCAAGGCGTGCTAGGGCTAGTCATACTTTCTATTTTCTCTATTTGTTATTAGCTTGATTTACATATTAATTGATTTTTTAATTAAAGCTGTGTCAGATTAGTGGTTTAGTGATTCTAAATCAGTTAATAACCATATCTGTTGAGTATTGCATGTGGGCATCTACTGTAAATATACCTAATACGTAAATAAAATATGCTTCTGTAGCAAAAATGGAGCAGATTTGGGTATGGCTAGAAGTGACTGAACCTCTATAACTGAAGCTTATAACTAAAATCAGTATTACATTACCTGAAAGTACATTTAATTTTTAAGATTTTATACCTCTATCATGCATATCTCCTGCAGTTTGTTCTCTCGTGGACAGTAAAAAAAAGTGCTATTTTATATTTCTGCCTTAATTGGCTACTTATGAAAGTTGACCTTCTCTAACCTCTCTCTGTAGACAAATCTGCACTTGTGAGGGTTAGTGAAGGGTAGGATTGGTGAATAAAGTGGTCAATTTCTGTGTGTATGTGTGAGATTAAAGGAGACAGTGATGAAACGATTCCTTTCTGTCAGTAAGCATGCAGAGAGAAAACAGGCAGCAGGGTGCTTGACACACGAAACCTCGGCGCTAGGCCTCACCATGGGAGGGCCCTGAGTCGAGTGTGAGTAATTACATGTGTGAGTACTTTGGTGCCCTGTACCTTCTCAGAATCCCCCTTCTTAATGATCTCTGCAGACAAAGTCACACACACACTCAAACCACATTCATATTGTTCCAGTCAGTCTTACAGTCATGCTAATTATAGGAGTAAAGAATCGATTGTCATCTGCTGTAACATCCATGTTGGCTGGTGTCATATTTTAACAAACAGGATGTTTTTTTTGTGGGTTTAATGGAATTTATTTTAGGTCATTAATCTTCAACAGTCTTCAACAAACATTGCTTTCTATTTCTGACTCCTACGAGCGAGGACAGGATGCGGTGTAAGCCTGTCTTCCCATATTGGGCTATCAGATTTTTTTTTAATAAACAAACGAGTTGCGACTGCAGCCTGTTCATTTACAGTACAACGCATTCCCAGTTAAAGCGCACATCTCGATTACATCTAAACAACTGAGCTGAGATTTGCCCCCTAATCCATAATGAGATTCCTGGCGGTTTTACAATTGATAGTCCATGATGAGCTTTAATGAGATGCTTTGGAAAAGATGAGTGGAAATCAGCACTTTTGCTTAGATTACAAGCAGCATGAAGGAAGAAGAAGGGGGAAAAAGAATCTTTAGCCAAGTGAGGGGAAAGCAGTATTGATCCATATGCATTGTCTCGTTAATTTTGCTAGAGGTGTGGATTCCTTGTGATCAATATCTAGCGACTGCATCTTTATTCTTCTGTGTAACCTATTACTGTTGGTGAAATGCGAGACCCGCACCACAATTAGATCTTTGCAGTAGGCAAGGCCAATCAATAGCATAGATGTATGATCTGTGCGGCAGGAAGCAATAACTGCTTAAAGGTATGAGGTGTATTCTTCCAAGGCGAAATGGGCCAGTGTCTCCATCTTAGTCAATGGCCACCATAGTTCCCCTAAATTTGGCTTTAATAAGAAGAGCAGGGCTCAAGGCTTTAAACAATAGGGCTTCAGGTTCCACAGTAATTTCCATCTACCTGCTGCAATTATGAACATAATGATCTTCTGACTTCTTTGTTTTCTTTCCACCATTATGACAGAGATGTTATACAAACTACAGAGATACATGAATATTAAGATAAACATACTAACAGGTCTATAGATGTTTAAAGCACAACAGAAATATAGAGATGATTCAAAAGAAAAAACATGAAGTGATGAAAGTGCACTTCTGGTATAAATGAAAGCATTTCATTAACACTGCTCTTGAAATCAGTCCACTTGGTACTTCATATAAATAGGATATAAATGCTCAAAAACCTACTAATCAAGCAGAAGGTACTGAAATTCTTTGATTACTTAAAAGGATGAGTCTCACGGTGCTGCACCTTCACTTTAATCTGCTGCTAATCGACATTAATGCACAAAAGAACTGTTTATCACCTACGTCATAGATCTCATATTGTACTGTTATGGACCTCATGCACATCCAGGGCAAGGACAAGGGGCAATCAAGGGCAATCTCAGGACTTACATGGAAGGTGAAATACCACATGTCTGTTTTTAGTTTATTCCCAGTTTAAAGTGTATATTTTAATATTGTACCTTAGCTAGTTTAGATTTTTTTTTATATATATTCTATTTATGTATAGTTTTTTGCTTATTCTGTATGCCTGTTTGTTCTGTACTGATTAAGCTGGAGCCACGTCATCTCGTTTCTCTATGTACCTGTACAATATATAGCAGAGATGACAATAAATTTTACTTTGACTTTACTTTGACCAAAAATGTGAAAGGAGACAAACAGGTAAAATTAAGGGCAAATTAACCGCTTAAAGTGGTTTTATTTTTAAAAAGCCAAATCAGTTTTACACTAACTCAAGGTTGAGCTGATGCTAATATAGCAATGCTAACATAACATTGCTGACATAGCATTAGCTCGGGGGACAACCAAAACGTGACATTTTTTCTGGATATCCAGTACAAGATTATATTTATAAAATATATAAATAAAATAAAAAATAAAAACAATAATATAAAATCAAGTAAATAATATAAATACATAATTATTCATATAAATATGAATAAAAATGTATTTTGTGTTAAAATTTTGTTAAGAGATGTTCACTGTGTAAATATTTATTTAAACACAATTTCAAAGTTAACATTTTTTATTACACAGCAACGTATGGAGTCTTAAGCAAGAGGTCATAATTAGCTACTAATATGTAATGCTAACATGCTACCAGTTTAAGCTTTACAAATACATAGCATAGCATGAAGAAGCTGTGTACTACTGTGTACTAACATCATTTCACGAATACTGTTGTGTTTGACTGCGCCAGTAGCATCACAGTGGGTTTCTATGGGACAATGTAAATGTTTTCATGTAATTGCTGCCAAGCTCAGTACCGATGACAAGGCTGCAGCCCAAAGCTTCCTCACCCAGCTGTATTGTCATATCAGCAAGACAGTGGCTGTTAGCATATTAGGCTGTCCTTTTCTGCCAGTCCCTGCCATGGTTTACAAGTAAATGGAATGACTATAAATCACTGCTAAATCACACAGCAGAACTAAGATTATGTTTAGAATAATGACATAGCTATAAATCTTCCACACTGCTGACTGGACTAGACAAAAACACAAGTTTATTCTGGGTTTTGTAATATAATTTCCAATTCAGATTATCCTGACATTGATGGATTGTATCATTCTCGCAAAATGCAAACTGACTTTTTTTGTTGACAGGCTGACACTTTGACATTAGTTTATTGTGTGGGTGGGCTGCTCTGTCAGTAGTTTGGCGAATAAAAAAAGTCAAATCAAATAGATTGTCAAATTTATAAGTTTTCATTAACTTTAAAAAGTTTGGAAGGCAAACTTTGCTGCTTGTCATTTCAACTTGTCACCAAATAATGTTGTGTATCCCTGTGCATGTGTAGAAACAGAGAAGCTGCTTATAGATATTGGAGAATTATTTATCTAACAGCCTCCTGGCTTTCTCTTTCAGGGTGCAGATGCACTTACTGGAGAACAGTGATGGCTGTTGGTCATTTGTATATGGATTTCAACCCGCCACGTTTGAGAAGTTGCGGCTCTCAGGTATTCACTGCAGCATGAAAAGCAATAAATAGCTGAGCTATCTCACTGTTAAAGTCCACTTAACTCCTGAGGGCCGAGTGCTCTATATGTAAATGAGAGTGCCTTGGAACAAGTACACACACATATAGATATTCTACCCCTCATACACAAGCTTTCACGTGCACTAAAATACACACATCTGCCAAGTGATTCTAACAGCATTCTGCCTTAGATGAAAACAAAATACTCAATGAAGTCCTTTTCTCCAGCAGGCTGGACGCGAGGTGACTGCATCCTCCTCCACCGTTCAAGTGTGATGCCTTTGTTTTCCTCTTGTTTTCCTTTTCTTTTTCTCTACTTCACACTGGCTCAAAAACAATTGAATTAGGCAGTGTTTGCCAAGCTGTTAAAATCCAACAAATCACTGGGTGGGTTAGAGGTACAGGGAGGCCTTCTTTGTTTTGAGTTCACTGTGCATGTTCAAAGTAGGCCTTGCAGCTCTCAATCACAATATTCAGACCACTGATAAAAGCCAGAACTCCTTTTTTGTTGGAAAGTAATGCCAGTTAATCACACACATCATTCAAACTACAGAGAAAAGCATCAGTGACCTTGTATGTCCACCCCTCATTCCAGTGGCGTCTTCTTGACAGGGAGGGTCAGACAGGGGGCAGCAAAGAAAAACAAACTTCAAATATGGAGTGGGTATTTAATTAACCATGACAACATAGTTAGGCTTAACGAGCATTTCTTCCGCGACTTAAGTCTGCCAAGCATTCCCTGTAGCTTCTCACAGTTGTTCAGGGCAACTCGGCATCTTTGCCAGTTAGCCACAAAATTGAGTAGGACACCGCCCAAAGCTTTGTAAATATACACGAAGATGAAAAAGCTCTGCCAACACCCTCTATGTGAACTGGGAGTGAAACTCTAATAAAGAATATTTCACGCTAACTATTGTTAATACAGGCATTAGTTTCTTGAATGCCCGACACCTGTTGAGCTTTTCTTTCATTTTTAATTCTCAACGAACGGCTGGTAGTGACCAATTTTTTTTTTTCACTTCTAGACAAATAACATCTTTTAATCAACTGGACCTAAGCACTACAGATTTTACAATGCGGGTTATCTGTGCAAAACATCGCTGTCCCACAGGGCTGGAATAACCTTTATAATACTCTTTGCAGACCTGTTAAAACCTTCTCAGAAAATTTAACTTTAAAGTCTGAGAGTATAGAAAAATGTAAACAGCCAACAATAATGCGTAGACTGAATGTGAACTAACATTTTCTTTGCAAAAGTACAAGAATCCCATTAAATATATGCTGCAATAAATGAAAAACTCTGTCTTACATTAAATCCAAACAACTGCAGGGTTAGGGTTATCAGGTTTTACTGACTCTAACATACATCCATCCACCACGTGTCCTCTTAAGGGTCGTGGTGTTGCTTAAGTATATCCCACCTATCATTGGGTGAGAGGCGGGCTACACCCTGGACATATCCAGTTTATCACAGGGCTGACGTATACACACAAATAACTATTCACATTTACACCTATGAGCAATTTAGAGTCACCAATTAACCTAATTCCTTAAAGTCTTTGGATGTTGGGAAGACTACCCAGAGAGAAGTCATGCAGACACATGGAGAACATGCTAACTCCACACAGAAAGGCATCAGGCTGATCTGTTGATTCAAACCCAGGTCCTTCTTGTTGTGAGCCCCTCTAAAATATAATTAATGCATACAGTAGCTTACAGTATGAATTTCTCATTCTAATCATGTTAATTGCTAATGCAAACTGCTAACATGCACTTTGTATTAGCCTGCAAATTACAATGCCAATGCTTAAAGCACATTTCTATGTCTGTATATATGTTTCCTGTTTCCTTCAAATATCCATTCAGTATGTTGTGACTAATGTCATATTTATCACAAATATTCTATAAGATTGTTTATTAAACCTGTGCATATTGATCAAAACCTGGAATCTTTACACTGTTTATTAATAGGAAGGTCAGGTTGAAGTTCAGTTCTCTTCCCTCCTCTTCCTTTATGGGGTTAATATACCTTATTTTACATATTTCTCCTACATTAGCTTCTCTCCATTGGCTCCCTGTTAAATATAGAATAGAGTTTAAAATCCTTCTCCTCACATATAAAGCTCTAAATGATCAGGCCCCTTCATATCTTAAAGACCTCATAGAACCTTATTATCCCAGCAGAGC
>JAUBNQ010000016.1:4448551-4461459 GCA_032353495.1 Ctenopoma kingsleyae
AAAGTGCCCTGAGATGACTTATGTTGTGAATTGGCGCTATATAAATAAAGTTGAATTGAATTGAATTGAATTGAATTGAATATGATCATTCCAGCCCTAACCAACCAAAACCCACATCCACCACCTGACGTCCATAACCACCACAATGTCCATGAGGAGGTGGTGAGCTTTCTATCAACCATTCACTGCCTCCACCTCAGCACCAACAAAAGCGGGAAAAAAAATGCATTTCTGAGTCACCATTCCAAATGCTCCAAACCATTATGCTGTGAGAATATAGACGTATTTGTAGCTGACATAGGTGTCATAAAGTTGGGACACATATCGCAGTGTTTCAAGGGCAACCATTTGGCACTGACAATGCATGCTGTGTCTCACCTAGAAGGCAAATGAACAAACAGCAACTTTTTTCAAACCAAGAATCGAAAGCATGAATTAGTTTCTCAAGGCCCCTCTCTGAAGGAGACATTTATCCTTCTTTATCTACAGCAGAGGTTATTAAATACCTGTATTGTGGTAAGAACTGTCCTTGGTAACAGTGAGTGACTGTGACTGAAGCTATTATCTTATTTCCTTTGGCTTTTGTTTTATTTGGGGAAGCAGTCATGTTGAGTCACTTTTTGTAACGTTACAGTAAATTCACTGCAGGGTGTCACTTATAAAAAGGGAAATATCAAGCACACTGAGGCTAAACTTAGCTACTGCCACAGACGAAACAGGGCTACACCTTTTTAGCTGTGTAAGAAAAGGTGCAGAAGCATAAGTGTAATATCCAATATGACAGGCTTTAGTGCGGGTGAGCAATTTTTGAGCGAGCTAACCAGCTCTGTCCGTCTATCTCTGTGCAGCGCAGCCCCGCATGCAATTGTAACCCATGCCCAGCTCGATCATAAATGAAAGTGACTTTGAGAGCAAACAAACAAACAGAGCTTAAGTAAATCAGTTAGGCAGAAAGAGGCATGTGGCAGGCAGGCAGGTGATGGATGGTGGCGCTTAGGAGCTGTGACTTTTGGGTAAGTGACAATGACACACATAAAGGCCACCATTACCCATTTTAAGATGCGGTTAAAATCCTCATCGACCCGCCCGCCTCACTTGCCAATATGCCAGAGCATCACACCAGCTGGAGCGAGATGGCAGGAAGGGAGTGATTTGCATTGACGAGAACCACCCTGCCCCCTCTCTCTAACACACACACACACTGTATACACAGGCAAGTTTCATTCCTTCTGTGAGCAAGAGAAAAAGGACCATAGCAGCAAACCATTGATGGATTCCAAATTCTGCACTTCAGAGTAAAGTGTGCTGCGCAGTCAAATTAAACCCTGACACCCATTTGGTCAAGGACGCTCTCTTCCACATCTCCTAATGCTGCTACTGATACTAACCTGTGTTGAATAATTGCATGAAATTGCAGCTTCCACCACACTTTGCAGATCTACAGTTAGAAACAGTTTAAACAGAACGTGATGCATCACTTCATCAGACAATATGTTGCATCTTTTCCATGTTAAAAGCACATCTGTGCACATACAGTAAATTTCATTCATCAAGCACGGTTGGCAGAAACACCTTTGGAGTAGTGCCAAGAGGGTATGAAAATATATTTAAAAGAGTCGTACCTGGTACAGAAATATCAGCCTGCACCCAGCAATATCTGTCTTTCCTTAAGACAGTTTAAAGAGAGAAGCTCTAGAGGCAAATTGCTGTAGGTGAAATCTGGCCTGTGGTTTTCTGTATTTTGCTTCTTTATTGAATGCTTTATGTTTTTGACCCAATACTGCTCGAGTAAACTAGCTGCCTGTTTACTCAACCGTCAGGCAGTTTTTGGATTTACTTTGACAGCAGCTGGTTTTGATCTGCTGCCTTGGTGAGAGATGTACGAACAGTATGAGCAGCTCAACAGTAAAAAAGCATGACATGAACCAAGAATTAGAAAATCACACGTTCCTGAGAAAGGAGATGCGTTATATAGTGTTATGTTATCTTTTGTATTAGAACCACATGGAGAAATTTTGTCACAGGCTTCTATAACCCTGATTTTTTGGACATCCTGTCAGCAGTGTGGAGATATTTATTGTAAAGGTTGCTGAGCGAGTCTCGTCCTTCTAATCAATCAAAGAGGGACAATTATTTCTGTTTTTGACTGGTTAGTTTTGTTGCTTCTGACTTTCATTACAAAGGAGAGACACAGTGTCTACACACAAGCTGACAAGCTTATTTTATTACTTCTAGTCAGAAAACTATCCTTTATTTAAAATTAAAAAAACAATTCATATAATGTAATTTCCGGACTATTGAGCGCACCTGAATATAAGCCGCACCCACTAACTTTAAAAAGAAAAAAAATTACATATATATAGGCCACACCTGTCTAAAAGCCGCAGGTGTCCACATTGTAACATGAGATATTTACACAGAAAGATGCTACACAGAAATATTTTTTTAACTTTTAATTACAAACTTAAATATGTACCGGTAACATACACAAATATGTACTGCAAATGCTTTTTTTCCGAACAGTTCCAAACAAGCTAACGTGCAGCAGCTCTATTTCCTTCTTCAACAGCCAGATCAATCGCCTTTAACTTGAACGCTGCATCATATGCATTTCTTCGTGTGTTTTCCATGATGAGGGTGTGTGCACGAAGCACAAAATGACTGATCTGAAGAATATAGTGTGAGTGCGTTTGATTTCATTCGAACTGTTTCATTGGTCCAGTGTGACCTGTTCGGTAATTTCATTGGTCTGATGTGACGAGGCTAAATGTTTTGGCGGCATGAAGCTCGTGAACCAGTAAAAATCCATAAATTAGCCGCGTCATTGTTTATGCCGCAGTGTTCAAAGCGTGTGAAAAAAGTAGAGGCTTATGGTCCGGAAATTACGGTACAAGTTTAAGAGAATAAAACATTTATTCTGTAAACTGCAAAGAAATATTCAAAGCTCAAAAATATGGCAAAAAAGATTTCACGCAATTAATAAAAAAGAATCAAACATGTCTATTTCCTGGAGACGCCTGAAACAAGGGGGAGATACGGTTAACCATGTGGTTAGTCCACAATAATAAATCTTAATTTATTAATTGATTTTGTATTAAGAATTTATATCTACAGAGCAGCTAAAGCTGTGAAATAAATATGGTGGAGTAAAAAGAACACACGCAGTTTAGTAAAAGTAACATAAATAAAATTATACAGTTCTTGAGTAAATGCACTGTAATACTGTAAATACTAATTATGTTCACAGCCACACTTCGAGAGGTTCTGAAGTGTATGGGAGTTATGCTGGTGTTGTATTGGACTGCATTAACTCCCCCCAACATTATCCCTTATCCTTGAATTCATTGTGTCCACAAAGTCACCAACAAAAACCCGGTTGCCCTGCCCCTGTCTGACAGGCAGATCTGCCTGCCCATAGCCCACATCGTTTCTGTGTGAGTGGGACAAATTTCAAAGGCCCTCAGTCAAGACTGTGGTGGAGATGAAATGGATAAAGACTATGAATAGAGATCCTATTTCCCCCCAAGCAAGAGCATGACACACATATAATTGGTGCAAGGAGAAAATCCATAAATGCAAATGGTGCTTTGGATGCACTGTGGTGGCTGCAGGACACGAGGAACTTCATATTATATCTCAACAAGCTCAATGGTTCATGAATTGTAGAACGGCCACTGCATTGATTACTAGCAAGTGCCTTGATGTTGGTTTGCTTATTCTAGAGCCTGTGTTTTTGGTTGTGGTGTCCTTTTGCTGATGTACATTTTATTATTCTTCACAACAACTTAGTATGAATTCACATACTGTAGGTAGAAAGATGGGAATTGAGAATATTCTTATTATACATCAGTAAAACGCTCAAAAAGTGAAGAGGTGTGAATACTTTCCAAAGCAACTTTTTTCTCTTACGGCCATGTTATATCATCATTTGACACTCTCTCTGGTTCCGGAAAACCTACAGTATTTGTCAGCAAATGGCCTCCACAGTACTCAGTGTTCTTTTACCTCAAGTGAGAACATGATGCACAGATACACAGTGCTAGCAGAAAATCTATAAATGCAAATAATGCTGTGTTTATTGTGGTAGTTACCAAACAAGAAGCCCCTCATATTGAAGTGCAATAAGATAACTGCTTGATGCACCGTCCAGCGGGGTTCACATTGATTTCTCGAAAACATCCTTGTTGATGTTCCTGTTCCAGGCAGTCGTTTATTGTGCTGCTGTTTTTTTTTTTAACTTCAAGCAAACTTGCTTATATTCCTGCGCCTACACCAAACTTTCAAACACTTGATTCAACTTGTAGCCATCTGACACTGACAGTTCTGGAGAGCAGTTTCAAAAGAGCACCAGACAAGTGAATAAATAAAATAAATGCCAAACCAGGACACTGAGCAGATTTCTTTACAGCATTTGCTAAGAATATCTAAGATGCTGTTGCACCATACTGTCATCATCATGTTCCGTGCTACTATTTAGTGTTTGTGTGATTCTATTAGAATAGATAGAAGAAGAACTGATTGGTATACAGACAGTATTACAGCATGTTATGTGGTTGAAAGTTATTGGGCAGTTAAAAACTGAGATACGAACCATGTATTAACATGGCACTAAAAATATAAATATGTATAAATATAATGTTATGATATGATATGATATGATTAACCCCCGAAAAAAAAGTTGTTGTAGTGACATGTCAACTGAGTGGTGCAATGTTCTAGTGCTAGTGTGGTTTTACTGACTTCTAGAAATGATATAATAAATGATTAAACAAACAAACTGCCTTCTGCATATAGCTCAAGTTAATGATTAAACTCACATACACTCATATCCAAGGAATCCTGGCTCTGCTGGTCAGCCACTGACTGGTGACTGTTCATATGTGCCAAAATCCAACAATGGCACAACACTCAGCCTCAACACATGCTATAGGAAAAAGGACACACCCTGAGCCACTATTCAACCTTAGTGCTGCAGAAATAAAAATGAAACATAATCAAAATGAGTGTAGGTACTGTGTGACGTCTACAGTTCTGTTTAAAAAGTGCCCAGTGACGGGGTAGACACCGTGTTCTTTAGACTGAGAACACTGAACATACTGTATATCTTAAAAGTACTATGTTATAAGGATATTGTTATGCCAAGGTAAAGTCACTATTTAAAACTGCACATACATTTACTTGTTAAGCAAGAGTTTAATCACTTTGTAATGCACATGGAAAATTATAAACTGTATAAACTTAAAGTCTGCTCATTAAAAGAGAACTATCTTTTGTGGCCAGGTGTGTAAAACAGCAGCGCTCTCTGTTAGAACTAATGACTCTCTCTGCCCATCAGTATAATTAGGTAACACTTCAAATCCTTGTCCTTTATCCTTTTACTTGCAATTGTTCCTCATTCTATTGTTTTATGACAAGGATAAGTAGTAGTAAGTAAAAACACAGAAACAAATGATGTGTTTCTGACCTAAAAAATCATGCAGATGAGTTGTGTTGCTTTTTTTTTTATATAACTAAGTTATCAAAAAAGTTATTAATTGCAGAGGGAAGTTGTTTTTATGTCTAAACCTAACCATTGTGATCCTTCCAAACCTGAACCATGTGTTTATTATTATCAACATGACAGCTGAGGTCGACAGTGTCCAGTGTGGCACCACTGGTATGCTCTGTGTTTTTTATTATTACAACCGTGTTAAGTCCTACAAATAGTATGTATGGTAGAGGCAACATTATTTATGTATAGTCATGTAGGTTGGAGGACATGCTGACTTATTAATACATACTGAGCATGAGGCAACACTCGAATAAAAAGCAAAGTTCAACATGCGGTAAATACTGTATGAGGATTCATGCTGGCATAATACGTGCTAATATTATAAATTATAACTGTGTAAGTCTACAATGACTTATCCAGTACTTGAAATGCAAAAATGGGAAGAGAAGAGGAAGAAACAAGATTCTTTGAAAAACTGGCTCATAAAGTGTGTTGACAAATAAAACATGATGTAGCCTACCAGTTTTGGAATATTTTATGTCTAGGCACTAGTTCACTTATTTTTCACTGGGTGGATGTTAGCTAAACTAGTCATGGATTATTTATTGCTTGCACATGACTGGCGTGGATGGAAGGCATTACTCCAAATAGCAAGTGGCTGATGAAATGCTTTGGACAGCCCACAGTATTTGCATCATGTTGGGTTAGCGGATGCCAAATAAAATGTACAAGTCAAACACACGCATTAAAATTGATGTCTGACATTTGAAAGAGACTTTGAAAGAGTCTTTACTAACAGATGCAATTATCAGCAGACCCGACAGCCTGAGTGAAGTAAACAATTATACACCATTTTTTCTTCTGATGTGAAGAAACCATGTGTACACTGTCTCTGCAATTAAAAAATCCTGAGTGAGTTTAAAAAAAAAACAGTGGAAAAAATGATTAAAAGCAGAGCTGGCTCTTCTGCAGTTAGTACATGATGCAGGCAAACACAACTGCAGTACTCTGTGTTTATGTTATGGGATTAATTTGAAATGTATACAGAGGTAAAGAAGTGAGCTGATTCAGCAGCTGAACAGGTGTTGCTGGAATTCTATCAAACACAGTTCATTCACATTGAGTATTACTGTGCCGTATATACTTTGCATTCAGTCTTTAAAGTTACTGTAAAGTTTGAGATCTTTGCAGAAGGCACCTACTTAACAGACCCCTGTAGCTGTATGCGTCACAGTAGCGTGACGGTTTCTCATGCAGTGCCGCCTGAGGGCCCCAAAGTCACATGTTCAACAGTGGTTTCAGCCCTTATTGACCTGCTAATTTAGGAATCATCCAAAATGGTGTTTGTTAAAAGTGCCAAAGGAGACGTTAAGTGTATACCCCTTTAAGAGCAGTTTCAGCAGTTTTGTGTGATGTTCTGTGATTTGTTCCTTCTATTAACTATGGACCAATTAACAGTGTTACAATATTTTATTTTATTTAATTTCAGTCTTATTTTTTCTTAGTCCCGACTTTGAATGTGTTGCAGGCGCCAACATTTTCATCTATTTTCAAAATAGAATATTGGTCTGTGAAAACACTGAAAATGTTTTCTTCATCATAATTAATTTGTTTTTATTGCATTGGATTTCTTTGTGGCTTAAAATTTACTAGAATCTGAAAATGAGAGAGCAGCAGGCTATATGATGATGCTGTACTCTGCAACATTAAATCCATGTTATAGTTTTAATGCAACATTAATACCACCAGTGATGATGTAGCTGATCAACGTAAGTAAGAAACTAAGAATCTGACATGTTGGAACCAACATGGTTTCACGTCGATGATTCACTTAATGCAGCTTTGAAATAAAGTCACATTATACTAAACCTTTAGACTATGGTGTAGATGTATGAAAGTCTAATTGCAGAATAGAGTTACTGAGTTGAAAATGTGGTTTGGGTGTTGTCAGGTTGTGCTGGAGGACAGTAAGCTGAGTACTCAAGTACAGTGAATCAACTGACAACAGTTTCATCATTTCAGCATTTTCATAATTGATTGCTGGCCATGATTTTATATTTTTTCTGGCAAAAGCTAGAAAAACATAAAGAGTTTGGAAATAACTGTGATTATCCTTTGAAGCAACTTTAATGGGTTTTGGTCAAGTTGGAGAAAAAGCATGATCTTTGCCAGAAACCTCAAATCCTGAAGAACCACGATCACATTCCTTCACACACTAAATCCCTGCAGAAGTATTCCTAGTATCTTTACTTTGTATAATAGTGGCAAAAATGATTTCAGTTGGCTATGTGCTGACCTGTGTGGATACAGGACTTTATTCAAAACCAGTGTGGGAAAATGTTAGCTTGTTCCCACACTGCTCAGAACAGATCTGCTTTAACCTGCCAACACAATTCATCTGATGTCCCTGTTTGTGATTTATTGGAGCTTTTTGCAAGGTTAAAAAGTTATGGCTGAGTTACTGCTTGTCTTCCATATTAATTACATAAACAAAACGGTGTGCAAGGCAGAGATGGGCACCGATACTCCCTCAAGTTGCGCAGATCAATCAATATTGATCAACAATACCTCGATGTAGGGCAACATATCACGCCTGAGACCTTGGGCAGCTTGAGTGATGATGGCATCCAGAAATGGTGCTGTCTCTGAAACAATTCCCCCTAAAATAGATTGGATAGGATGGAATTGAGATCTAAAGGCATGCACACACACACCAGCTACCTCATTGTTTCTCCCACTCATTTTTTTTTTTTTTTACTTTCTCTCACGTGAACATTACTTCATCTCACCACCACACAAAGACACACTTTCGAGGATCTTTTTGTCTGGGGTTGGCATGATGAATATGAAATGAAATCCATATGCTGATGTCAATAACATAGCTGCCAACACAGCTCCGCCACCATTATAAGTGGCTACACCTCAGGTAATAGACAAGCTAATGAATAGTGCAGGTGACCAAAATGAAACATTACTTCACAGCTTCACCATAAATGAATAAACATGAGTGAGAGAGTGTACACGAATGAAATGTTTACTTGTAAAAATCCTGTTTCACTTAAACACATTTTGGATGTTCAGCCTGACACTTCAATTTAACTGGGTGGTTTTTATTTAAATCAAATCAGAAGGGAGGAGGCAACAAATGGAAGGTAAAGAGGTTGTGGGAGAGTAAACACACACACACACAAACAAACCCACATCTATTTCTATACACCCTCATATGACCACACACACATTCAAGGACAGAAGGGAATTAACGGCAGGCAGAGGCAGGTCTCTTTCCCTGGAAGCTTCGGGCTATTTCAGGAGGCTATTTCAGGTCTTCAGTCTTCTTCTTCCCCTGTTTCCTCTCTCCAAGCATCCATCTGACTGCAGCTGAGGGAGGGCACTGGAGCATTTTTAACACTCACTCTCAACAACACAGTTTTTTTTTTTTTTTTCAGATGTACCTCTGCTTACAGATTACTGCTTTCTGTAAAGTGAGATGACAAAAGGGCCTGTTAAACTTTAACATTTAGCTGCAAAAATAACTCAAACATTTGACTGGCTTTGACACAGACACCAGGATCAGCCAGGATTTGTTTCAGTTGTTTTGCAGGCTGTGACTTGCAGGGAAGTGTAAAACTTGCAAATATAAAAATAAAAACAAAAAAGCAAATGCATCAGTCCAAAGGGAAAGTGTTTCATACACAAACTTTCTTATCTCCAAGCAAATGGAAAACTTTTTCAAACAGAAAGTAATGAAGTCATTCTGAATGCAAATCATATTTTACTAAAATCTGCTTATATAGATCATATGGGAAAGAAAACAGCTGAACAACAGGCAAGGACACAGGAGCACATTGACGGTTTTGCAGCCCAAACATGATTATTTTTCCATTTGAACCTTTTCGTATCGACTTCAGATTGCTCTAGAAAAGCATGTATACACTAGCCTAAAGTGTGTGTGAGATCTAAGTATTCTTAAATAGTTGGTATTGTGGCTCTTCCTGGCTAAATGTTATAAATACTATATGTGCATTTTAAACACTTTTTAAGAATCTGTGGCATTTTCTTCACAATTCTTGTTTGGATTTCTCTAAATTATAATATTTCCTAAAAGTCCAACTTCTCTGTCCTGCAGCAACTGTTTTGAGAAGTATTTACATAAAATTTACATTATTCATGACCACCTACTTCAATAAGCTTGGGGGGCCAAAACTTTCAGCCATATTACCAAGTGAATAATGCAAATTTTGTTAGGCCACATCTTTACTTAGAATCATGATAGTAGCTGGAGAGTTAGGAAATATATGATGATCAATGAACCACAGTGTGATTCTGCATGTGAAGGGGAAGGACCTAATGTTGCACAATTGATACTTCAACAGGAGGTTTCAGAGCTGTGATGTTGTGTCTAATCTTTCTAACAAAGTAGCATCATTTATTTCAGTAAGCTTAGTAACAGAACGATTGATTTGGTCTTTCTGAAGATGTGCTAGTCTTAGTTTTAGTCAGCAGCTTACTACATATTCTGTTTTTTATAAATACCACTATGGGTGGGAAATGGCATATGCATTGTTCATTTGTACATATACTGTATATGCATTATATATCTGCCCTGAGTGCACTGTTAGACAAAGCACGTATTCAGTTGACTACTATAAAAAAGGATATTATAAATAAATGTGGAATATCAGTTTATAACCAGGATGCCACTGCTGTACAGTACCATTACTATTTTGTTACAAACCAATATATGAAAATAACAATGTTGACAAACTGACCCATATAGGAAAGTTCAAAAAACTTATGCAGCAACCAGGCTCATGTACGTAGATGTGCAGGTTTTCTGACTGCATTCCTGTTTCTGTGGCTTTGGTTTGTTTAGATCATTTTCTGTTAATATCTGACCTGACTAAAAAACTTTTAACATGTCTTTAGAGTCAAAAGTAATGATCACATTTCTTTTCTTGGCTATAAAAATGCAACCACTGCAAAACTAGAATATACGCTTGGCTGTACAGCTGGCAGCAGCTGTTTGGTACCTTGCCTCAGGTACAGACTTTACAACCTTGTCCCAGTTGTTTGGCATAGACAAATTATCTGTATCCAAATGTGTCTGGGTGTATAAGCATAACTAAAAAATGTTGACTTGGCAGTCCTTCAATGTGGTCTGGGACACGTTTATTTAGATTTTGTCCTCTGTTGTGTTTCCTGCTTCAAGAACTGTTCACTGGATTTACAGTAATGAGGTCCTCTAAGAATATTGTTAGAAGATGTGTAAGATGGACAATTCTGAAAAGGCCCAGGTTATGGTCAAAGACTATAATGCTGCTGTTTTTCTTAATTCTCTAAATGGCAACATAAGCACAGTAAAGGTTTGGGAAAGTTTGAGGGCATAGTAAATAAGTCATGGTATGGTAAGTTAAGGTGAGACAACAAACATACTTTCAAGTTTTAGTATAGAATATGCTAAAGGTCTGTCAACTAAACACTGGTTTAAGATTGAAGATGGATCTTGGTTATTATGGAGCGTGGAGAGTGACACAATACATTCAATATAATAAGCATTTAAATAACTATTTAAATGTTTCATTGAATTATGAAATACTGAAATATTTAATTTATTTAATATAAATAACCAAATATATTCATTTCATTAAAAAAAGTATATATATTTATTTCACTATTTATTTAATTGATTCATAGGTTTGTGTTGCTGCACATCATGAATTTATTTTATCTGTCAACTTTGCCCATCAGTCAGTGGGCGGGTCTAACACAGTTTTCTAGTCAGATGATTGGTCTGCTTTGAAGGATTTTTTCCAAACATGGTGGTTTCCCTCATGGAGGATCTGAATGAGTTCCTAACAGGTTGGTGAGAGACTTTCTAAACTTGATATTAAATCAGGAGTTGTCGACACAGATTATGTGACCAGTAAAACAGAGGAATTTATTGAATTTCTTGGAGTTATCAGCCTTGTGGTCTGTAAACAGCACAATGATGATGACTGCATACTGTGTATAAAGTATGAGCACAGTTAGGTAGACACCTAAAATTAAGGTGATTGATCTCTGCTGTTTGCTAAATCTTACCCTACATGTAATACAGCAGGGCCATTCAGTTATTAAGTTGGGCTAGATTTTCAAATCTAGAAAGTTAGCTGGGCCACATATTTTCAGTGACGGATAAGCAGCAACTTAATAACAAACTTAACAAAATAAAAGTCTCTAAATCCATACAAAACAACACAATAGTGAACAGTATCACCAACAGTATCTTTGGCTTTAGCTTTGGTCACATTTGATTGACGGGCACAGGATAAAAAAAGAACTGGATGTTTTCAAATCTACAATTTTGCAAACTCACCCATTCTCCATTCAAATCAAAACACATCAAAATCGTATAATTGATGATTAATCAATAATGGAGTTATTGTCAATTGTTTTTTTTTACTTGCACTTACATAGAGTCATAAACTCACTTGGACTCCATCTGTTCTCAACCATGCTGTCCAATCTGTGTGAGCTTCACCTTTGGCCACAGAGGCACAGACACAGCAAAGGGAGGCTGCAGCATAAACACTGTAACTGTATTTTCTGATCCACTAATCTCACTTACTGCTCTCTTCAAGTGCCAGTATAACGTATCTGGTTGCCTCACTCGCACTGGTGCACTCAACTATTTTTTCATATTCATATGGTGTAATTTTCAGTCGAACATGTGTATGAAATGCTCCTAGTTTAGGCAGCAGATGTGTCTGCAGTCATTTTTTATTAATTGGCCAGTGTGAGTGCAGATATTGGTCGATGCCGATTAATTTGAAATGTCAAAGGTCAGTCGGTCAACCACTAGTACATAAGGTGAATAATAATTGCATAGTAGAAGGCTTGGTAGTTTATTAGGGCTTACTCCTGCATTAACACTGACTTAAATGTCACAGTTAAAACCAGATGGAAAAAATTGAGACAAATTCACTAAAGTGTGGGAGCACTTCACCGAAAAAGAAAAAAAAAGTTGAATGCAGATTATGCAAAGGGGAGCTTTCTTTTCACGGCAGCACCACCGCGAAGCATTAGCATCTGAAACACAAACATCCTGGAGCTGTGATGCCGCCGTCTCGTGTGAGGTAAGTTTTAGCGAGTAAAGTTAGTGTCACGTGAACATCAGAACAGGATGTGCAACCACAGGTCACAGGCATCAATATAAGGCTTGTTCGGGATGAACAGCTCCTGGAAAAGAGACAAACAAGCAGCCAGAGCAGTAGTGTCTGAAATTCCGCTATGAAGTCGGACAGTTTCTAACTTTTCTGGCAGCCTTCAAGCTCCCGTTTGTACCAAATGCTCACATCCTGTGAGGCCGGATGCAGATTAAATACAATTTATTTTCCAGTAACTGTTGTTTGTTATAATAATAATAATAATAATAATA
>JAUBNQ010000016.1:4494037-4511939 GCA_032353495.1 Ctenopoma kingsleyae
TGCACCCCAAGGTTCTCCTATACTTTGTATTGGAGGGGGTTCCAGTGCGCATGCACCAGTTATAGCATAGGTCTATGCGTGATTTGTGCGCCCCAAAGGAACAAGAAATATGGCCCGGTAGCTCAATGGGATAAGCATCAGACTGGGATGCAGAAGATTGCAGGATCTTCTGCAATCTTCTGCATCAGACTGGGATGCAGGATTGAATCCCAGCTGACTAGCCCATCCCCCAAACCAGGTGTGTCCTTGAGCAAGACACTCAGCGCTAGCTCCTTGTAAGTCGTTTTGGATAAAAGCGTCTGCCAAGCAAAGTAAAGTAAAGAAATATGTCACACGACCGTTCAGTCGCAGTAAACGAGTGAGAGAACATTTTTAAACTACACTTGAATGCAGATTATACACAGTAGTCACGGTCTGTATAATATATAGCTAGTTTACATTTTCATGTTTTTCTAAAATTGTTTTATGTGATTCCTATCTTCTTCTTCATGTGAGACATGTGGGGCGGCACCCCTGCGCCCTCTATTGACGGGCCACCACTGGTGTTGTCATTAATGTGACATGGAAAAAATGTCTCCAGTAAAAAAGGGTGACATTTCAGACATTGTGGGTTTGTGGTTTTCTACACAATCCATAATGAGATAGATGCATAAAAAGCATTATATTGCAATAACATATCATATTAATATTGTAGTGTAAGAATAAAACCAATAAAATAAATCCAGGTTATTTTACAGGGATATTGTTACTGGATGTAGAAAGAGACTTGCCATAATTAAGCCTAATATAAAAAGTAAACATATTTAGTAGCATCATAACAACAATTATTATTGTAGACACAAACATACAATTTACACATAAAGATGTAAATGAGATGCAAATGTGCTTAAAGACTTAAAGACAACTTTTCATTACTACACACTTTATATTGTGTATTTTTGTTTGGCATAAATTGTAATATTAACCACTTTTAAGCTAGCATTATATTTGGGGATAACTAACAAAAACAGTTAAATCAAATAAATAAATAAATAAATAATAAAACGTCGTGTTGTGGATTTAAAAATGGCTCTTTAAGATGACAGCTTTTACAATAAACCACAAGTTTAATTAATTGTGATTATAACATTTTTTTAAATCCTCATGCAGCCTATTATCATCCTAAAATCAATCCCCTGTAACCTGCTGTGGTTTGTTTTATTACAGCTTTACGCATGTTACGTACGAGGGCGGGACTTCACTTCCGGTTCTGCTCGTGCGGGGGAGGCGTTGTGGCTGCAGCATCCAGAGATACAAAGAGGACAGCGACGATGGCCGATATATCACTGTACCTCACAAACGTTAATGTGTCAGTAGGGCAGAACATGGCCGTGGAGCAGGTCGGTAAACGTCTTCCTCTCTTAAACACTCCACATTTTGTTTACTGAATATGACTAACGATGTCGCTTATTGCCTGTAGCACGCTGTCACTTGTCAGCTGTGTCATTGGTCATGTTGTGATATTATACTAGAAATTACAATATTCTTCTATATGTCATGGACGTCATGAAGCCTTGCAGCTGTGTTTTTAGCCCTCGTTGAAGCTGCATTGACGCGCTGTCTTTATGTTTGCGTATTTTCCCAGACCCAGAGTCCAAACCGGGCTCAGGACTTTGAGAGTGTGGAGCTGGGGGAGCTGGACAAGAGAGAGGAGCAGCAGCAGCAGCAGAGGGAGAAGGTTCCTCGTCGGATCATCCATTTCTCCAGCGGGGAGACGATGGAAGAGTACAGCACTGATGAGGAGGAAGGAGAGGACAAGGAGGCGGAGATGAAAGACCTGCTGTCCTCCCCTGTCGATGCGGTGAGGGTGAGGAACAGTGGAGGGACGGGGAATTCATTTGTGTGGGGGTATAGAAGGAGGTAATGAAGATAAGGGAATTGATGAAGGAACAGTGCACTTGATTGTGTGAAGGACAAGGAGTTTGTTCCTAAGCTATATAAAAATGTCACTTTGTTGTGTTGCAGTCAAAAATGACCTGGGGTCCATACTTCTGGTTCCACATGTGGAGAGCGGCCACATCCACAATCTCAGGTTTGTTCATTAAGATCATTATTTACAACCACAAGGAACCTATACAGCTCATATCACAAAGAAAGACTAATGTGTTTACCAGTTATCCGGTTTTCTGCTGTCACAGAATTAGCTCACTTTTAACCAAGGTACAGTAAGTCACCATGGTAACCCATGCTGCATGGCTATTGTGCCTAACAACAGGTTATGTTCAGACCATCAGGAAGCCCGACAACAGCCAACGTCTGCTCAACATTCTTACATAAAGTGTTTTTCAATGCTAAATCTCAGATGCAATTTAAATTCCCTGATGTTTTAGTTGAAGATTCACTGTGTTGACTTGTATTCAACTTGTTCTTGTTATTTTCCAGCCTGCGACTACCTGGGGGAGAGGATGGCCTCCCTCTTTGGCATAACATCGGCTAAATATCAGTACGCCATTGATGAATACTACAGGATGAAGAAAGAGGTATGTTGCAGAAAGTTAGTGTGATTCTGTTTTCATTAACCAGCTCATGGTAATTTTTGCATCCCTGTGCTAGCGGGAGGAGGAGAAAGAAGAAAACCGCCTGTCAGAAGAAGCAGAACGAACGTTCGACCAGCTGCGATCTACGGAAGACGAACACGAGCCAGTCATCGAAGAAGATCAGCCGGAGGTGACTCACACTCATCCTGATGTGACCTATCAGATAGAGAATGAAAATCAGGAACCTGAAAGCGCCATCCTGTTATCGTCCAGGCAACATAACCGCCTGTAAAAAAAAAAAGAAGAAAGGAAAAAAAAAAAGCAACCCCTGCACGGAAGGCCGTCTTGTTTTATCAAGCACCGTTTGGTTTGTGTACAACACAGCTTTAGATGGGCAGTGCTGCTGTATGGTGGTTGTTTGGCAGGGAAAGTAGAGGTTCAATAACTCCTCTGACTACCGAGTGTCCCTTTGCAACAGTGGAGCAAATGATAAAGTAACGGTTGGGTAACGTAGCAACACACGTGGATCCTTTGAGCTGTCGGTTCCAGATAATTAAAAAGAGGTCTGTCCTTTAAGATACAACATCAGTCAGAAACTGCTAGCATGCTAACAGGTACAGGTAAATATCAGGACGTTTTGCCACATTTTGTTAAGTTATTACAAGATGTACGTGCTTTTACAAGATAATGGCAGCAGCTCTGATATAATCAGTTGCTACAGTAGCCTCCCAAATTTTAACATTTGCTGTGGAGCGAAGGTTAAATGTTGCTCTCCTGTGCCTCTCATGGACCGGACACTGTGCCTAAATCACCAATACAGCCAAGTGAGTGACAGATCTGGACCACGCATGAATTTGAGGATGATTTGAAAGGTTGAAACAGCCTTTGTTTTAACTCTATGAGTGTTTTGAACTGTACCTGCAGCATTAGACAAACTGGTTTTATCAGGATCTTGATGAAGTGTGTTTTATGTCCAGATCGGCTTCATTCTTCATACACCTGGCTGCACCAAAGAGCTGGTCATTTTAATATTCCCTCACCAGTTAATATGTTGTCAGTATTAATGTCAATTAAGCTTGTTTTGCACTTAATGTCTGTGGAAACACTGAACAGATGCAGCCTTGGTTATCAAATCATCTGTGGGCTACAGATGACTGACATTTTGTTAAAACTATTCAGGTGTTCTGTGTTGCTCTTGTCATCTGCCTTATCTGCCACAGACAGTAAACATAAAGTAGTAGATGTGTTATGTAGGCCTTTAATAATGACAGGGAGTATTATTAATCTAAGTTTGTATAAAATACATGCAAATTTACATTTTTAACAGTTTTTAGTAAGATTTTTTATATTTATGTATTTCTTTACTAAACTGAGTGCACTTAATTTAACCATGTTAATAAAATCATAATTAATATCTGACTCGTTTGGTGGAGTTTATCAGACTGAACAGGACAAACTTTATTATTTTTGCCAAGTTAATATCGACAGTCCTGCTGTTTACTGTGCTTGTTGTCGTTGCTACAGTTCGAGTAACGTAAAGGACTGGGTTTGGCCACTGCTAACAAAGAGTTTGTGTTGTTCCATAAGCAGACTGCTCTGAGGTCAGCGCCCGTGCCCAGTCGCTACACAATGTCACCATTCTCGGGTCAGAGTGGGTTTCTGTGACTGACTTTCATAACAACAATCACACCCTTACTTCTACCAGCATACACAGCAGACACTCACATTCACAAATGCATGCTAAATGCTTGCTGCTAGGTTTGATGGCAGCTTGAATATTACAGCATTTGATTTGTAACGTAAATGAGAAACACAGAGTTGTTGAATGCCCCCTGACAATATGTTTTTTTGTCTTCAGTTATCAAAATGGTTGTGTATAAGGTCATACTTAGTTGAAAAACAAAAGTCTGCCAACACCATAGTGGCTCTGTGAAGCTAGGCACTACAATGCATGCTGGCATTGCTCACAAAGATCATACAAATAATAAAATAAAGTATAATGTTTACCCATTCACCATTTCTGTCTTAGTTTAGCACAGCAGCAAGCTAACATTTCTTTATAACCGCAAACAGCATCTGCAACAGAATAAGCCAGTTCACCAGTACTTTAGGAGTTAATGAAGCACTAAATGACATATGAATGCTAAGTTTCCAGTAGAAACAGTGTCCAATTTAGACAGACTGGACAAACTATATATTAAATAGTTAATATTTAGTTAAAACATATACTGTATATTTTAGCATTTTTAACTGAAAAATAACATATGAAAAGCCCATTGGTCGATATTTTTCCATTTGGTGGCTGAATATATGTCACTTCATTCCTGTCGTGCCACGATGAGACACCTCATACAATGAAGTCAATGTATGACACACATAACTGAGTCACACAACATCCACACTGAGAGACAAGACCACCCACTGACAGCCTGGACTGCAAAGTTCATAGTCCTGATGGACTGTGATGCTACAGAATTACAAAACGAATTATTCCCACATTATATCATAGATAAACATTTCTGTTGAGTATTAATGAAGGCAAGTCCAAGTCAGTGTTCTTTAGTTGATACAGACTTGAATTCCTTAAAAAAAGAGCTGCCAGCTGTTTTTATCTTTATTTATTTATATGCTAATGAGTTGATTTATCTTTCTGAATGAGGATATTGTGCTTATTGTTCAGGAAAATCATATTTAATGTATGAATTTCCACATACAAATGAGATTTGGTGTGGTTGAGGAGGGAGAATAATAACAGTCTAATGATGTTGTCTGGTCCCCATGAGATCTGTTTCTGCATACACTATGAGAGGTGACAGTGGATCAGTTTGTTGGGTAGTTGCCTACAAACCCCAGGGTTGGCAGTTCAATTCCCAGTTTCCTCAGATTCCTGCCCAGAGAGTAGCAGAGAGAAGCAGTTGGTACAGTAGATTAATTAATTAATTAATTCAATCCAATAATTAATTAATTAATTAAACACATACATCATACATTCAAATGTGTAAATTCAGTTTCTATTCATATGAGTGTGTTTTGATAATAGTTCTTGTTTCTTGTTTTGACATATTTTGACAGCAGCAGCTCACGTGGAGAAGAAATAGTCATGTTTGGAACAAGCCAGAGACTCGTCCAACTTTTAGTCCATATGTCTGTGATGTCTTTTAGTCCAGAGTGAACAGCAGCAGTTCAGGTATTTCAGTAAAAGCCGGAAGACAGACATAAACTAGTCACTGAAATCTCTGGTGTTGACTGCAGACAGCCATGTGTCACCTGTATAACAAACTTTGTTGCCATCCACCACTTAACTATCTGGGAGAACATATGTGAGAGCTTCAAGTCAGTCACTCCTAGTTCCACTGCGACTGTACAGACCTCAGACCAACAAGTAGGAGTCATTAGTGCTGTGACAAGGAAGATATTAACAAGCAGAAGGTACCTGTCCTGCCAGATGTACAGGCAACATCCACGCTGTGTCGACAGCCCTGCCAAATGCAAAAATCAGCCTTCAGGCAGAAAGAAAATTCGATCCAGCTACTGTGGTGACATATGAAAATGATAAAAATAGGCCAAAGTGCAAAATGCTAACTGGGATTATGACTGCTCTGTCACATGCAAAGGCAGGTTCTTGGGGTTTAAATGGTCCATTCAGTAATCTGGTCAAAAATAGGGGTTGCAGTGCCAGATGTAGCATCACCAGCCCTGCCAGGCACTAAGGCTACTTTGTGAATCACTGGTCCTGCCAGACGCAGAAGCCTCCTCAGAAACAAGAGAACTGGCACATGAGGGAAATGGCCAGGATAACCACCTTCACCAGCTTCATCCTCCCTAATGCCATCTAAGCCAGAGTCTTCAGAATCAGGAAGACTGACAGGTGGAGTAATGTGAGGGAATGTGAGAAGGAGGTGCAAAACACAGTATGAAAAGAAAAGTGTGGGAATCAGATTGATCAGCATCAGGACGGCCAAGGTCCTAAGGGCAAAAGAAGCCACCCGAGGGTTAAATATAAGTTATAAAAGAGGAGATGTTGTGACAGGGTGTCCTCACCAGGGTTGGAGGCTGTTTATGTGGGGGGGGTGTCATGGTTCCTGGCATCAAAAGGGGCATAGAACTTGCCTGTGTGAACCAGAGTTTCCAGTTCAGGAATATTCACCAGAAACCGCTGAATCCACTAGAGGGCAGTACTGTATTTAACTGCAGAGGCTAACTGGGGTTACTATTGACCAGTAACACTATTTAAGTTCAAAACACAGACAATGTGTGTACATAAACAAGATTTGGAAGTAGGTTTGTTTTTGCTTTTAGGAAAAGTTTGAAAAATTGCATAAAGGTAAACACATAATGGTTGAAATCCTAAACAGTAAAAATGTTTGTGTAATGTAGTGAAATCCATGCTGGTCATTCTTTCTTTTCAAATTTGGGATCTTGTTATAACAAACAGATTTGATTAATGTGCCCATCACTGGTCTGCATAATGGTTTGTGCAGCCCGTCCGTTTGAGAGACTTCCGTCTGGGAGCTGTGAGACACACTGCAGTCATCAGATATCTGTGATTAAGAGGGAAAATCCAGAGTTGAGAATTCACAATGCTATTCCTTGTGACTTGGTGTCCACTGGTGCAGCCACAAATGTGCGTGAGTGCACAAATAGACACATGCTCGTGTGTGTGTGGCCTCGTGTTTTTTCAAGGGTCCATCCCAAACTTTGCTTCACCCTCATCCCCCGCCTGTGCGTCCACACGCTGGGCTCAAGCTGTCTGCCTCCTCAAGCATACCTGACATTTTTGTGGCCTCTGAGTGGTGGAGGTAGGGGTAGGAGCTGTTGAGCGCTCTGGGGTTAACAGTTTTTGATTTGCTCACAGGTTGTACTTGAGATTAACCACAAGTTCTAAAAATGTAGTACACTGCACATGACTGCCATATGTGCTATTACATCCACCCTGTGATGAATCAAGGTGCACATGCAGCTTAGTCTCTCACAAAGTAGTTAAAAGACACACAGTTTGTGCCGTAGATGCAAAAGACCCTGCAGGACAATCTGCTACCTGGATGACACAAAAACTTTTTGGTACGTTCACGGCCTGTTGCAGCACATTTCCTAGAGATACAAACAGGACAGCCGCTCCTCAGTGGTAAAAGTGACACGTACTATATATAAATGGAAACAGAGACCGAAGTGAGGAAGTAGAGACACAGAAGCAGAGTGAGACATATAGAAAGACAGAAAGAAGGAGGATGATGAGAATAGCAGTAGCCCCTTTGATGTGGGCCTCAGTGGGGCCCTGTGTGTCGAAGACAAGTCAGGCCTGAAGGGGATTTCCAGCGCTGCTTGGTCTCCTGTCTCACCCCCTTAGCATTTGCTTCTTCCATGAGCTATAGCATAAAAACACAGCCTGTCTTCTCCAAGACAAAGGCTAACGCTGACAGTATGGCATGACAGGTATTATCATGTTAGTGATGAGATACCGTTTTGTTACCACATCCCTTTGGGGGGTAAAGTGGAGTAGAATATGGCAGGTGAAAGAGTGAGGGTTGCTTTGCTGTGGGGCAAGAAGTTCCTTTTCTTTAGGTGTGCATGCTACATGATGACACTGTCACATCTCCAGCTCTGTATCGAGTTTTAAACATGCTCATATATCTACTCATTGAAACGTTAGAATCCTTTGTTGCATTCAAATCATACTGCATATTGCATGAGTTTGCAAACCTGCAATAATAACATCTAAATTATAAACAGGAATGGGTTTCTACTTAATGTGTAAAAAATATCTTTGATGCATGATTAAGAACCCTCTACTACAGAGCTCCTCTTGTGTGTTTTATCACACTTCACTCGCTCATTGTCTGCATACAGTGCCCTTTACACACCCAAGCACACATGCACACACCCAAATGCAGAAACATACACTTGACTGTCAAAAATGTACTTTATACACACACACATACACACACGCACACATAGGGTTGTGGAAAGTCCCTGGCATAACCTGCCTCCTATCTCAGCTGCAAGTTTGCTAGTACAGTTGGCTGCTTCAGTGACAACAGTGCTAAAACAATATGACCTGTGGACCTACACTACGCTTTACCAGCTGCTCAGGCATTGATTGACCTGCTGCTGTCGTTCAGGGGGAAAAAGGAGAAAGGTTTAATTAAATGCACGTAAAATTTCAGGGTTCGGAATTAGCACCAGCTGCCAAATAAATTAGGCTGGAAAAGCTTGAGTTTATGTAATAACTACACTGTGCACGATTTTCTGGGGTGTATTCTCCAAACAAAAACAGAAGACCTGCTAAAACTGGACTAATGAAAAAGTAGATGTAATTCTGAACGCATTAGGACAGTTTATTCTGTGTCTCACCCCATGGTTCTCGCCAACCAGAGCCTCACTGAAGAATTTCAATTACCTGTTAGTGAAATACTCCTAATGCTTCCTAATTATTTTGATCTATGTAAGACGTTCTGACACAAATCTCCAACCGTTAACAGATGCTTTCGACAACCGCAGCGCTTGATATTCTGTGCATCCGTTCTCTGTCTGTTCTTGCTGTATTCTGTGAAAGACTGTATGTATTTAGAAAAGTTTCTGTCCGGTGTTTATTGTTCTCTCTTTGTGTTGACTTTATTTGATTTAATCATTCTGCATGAGGCAGCAGGAAACCACCTAGTTTTTATAACTGAGTTAGGCCCAGAGCTGGAGATGTTTTTCCTACTAAAATAATAAAAACTACAAATTTCATTTAATTTAATTCAACTATTCCTTGCATAGATGCACATTGCATATATTATTTTTACATTAATTCGATTGAATTAAAGGATGTAATGTGCTGAATGTGAGTATCTGATAGATGCACTCACTTGCAAAACATGTCCATAAGGTACTGTAAATGGAATTCATGAGTCAGTTCCCTGATCAGTAGAAGCATCTGGCAGTGTCTCACCCTTTTCAATGTTCCCGCGGTGATTGTCAGACACCTTATGACACAAGCTTCCTTTAAGCATCACCCAGTGGACGGTGTGTCTTTGATTACAATTTCAAACTTTCTTCGTGTTTGATGGATATCAGTGGTTTGTGAAGTCCCAGAGCAGAAGTGATCTGATTTACTTTGAAATGCATGAGCTGTACCAGTAACTGACTGATAATAACAGCCCCATAAAAACCTATATAGATACTGTATGTATCATTTTTGGCAAAGTCATGTACTTTCAGCAGTCATATGGTATTAAAATAAAATAAAACTTTTGCCAAAATTGTGCCAGCATTATGGTTAAACATCACACAACTTCACATAGTACTTGGCTTGGTATAGTTGGAAGGATTACATAGAACAATATGCAAAATGCATGTAAAACAACACACAGGACATCACTCAAAAGCTTATGCAAAATAAAGTGACAGAAAATGACCAGATAGATGCAAACCTTCCACAAAGAGACTTAAAACAACTGAAATGAGACAAAACAACCACAAACTCATGCTAAACAGCAATAAAAAAGAAGAAATGACCACAAAGAGAAATGACTACATATGTGACCACGCTCTTTGAAAAATAACCTGTGGGTGAACTGGTTAAAAATAGAGAGCTTGTTTCAAGTCCACATCATTGTATGCTATACAGTATGTTGCTGTCAGAAACTGTACACCCATGACTCCCTGGACTATCAGTCAAATGTCATTTCCACATGGAACCAGTAGCAGTGTGTCTGATTATCTTAGCCTTTTGACTTTGTTTGAGAAACTCTGACTGGTCAGTGGGCGTTTTGTTTTGAAGGGTGGAGGCCTGCTCCCGTTTTCAGAGCGGCTTATGTAACTGTTGGTCAGAGCGCAACGGTAGTGAAACATCCTCTGCAGAATATTGTTCCTGTCTGGGTGGAGTGTGGTTCTGCAAAGGACAGTAAGGTCCAAATGTATACTTAGGTACTTTCCAGTATCTGTCACATATGATCTCTCATATGATCTCATATACAGCGGATGGTGTGATCAGGGGCTAGAAACATAGAAGCTGTAAAAAGATCAACTCTGCTCCTAATCAGTGGCCATATAGTTTGTGGATGGCTGTTAGTGCGAAACTCTTCAAACTTCTTATTTAAATCATTCACACAGAGCAGAGCAAATTATTACTGATAATAAACACGTCAATCACTGTATATAAAACTAACTAGTCCACAGTGTAAGGCTAAAAACATCTAAAGGACAATTCATTTATTGGCACCAGTTTTGTATTTAGTTTGTTACTTAAAGCTACAGTACATAACTTTTTTTTTTTATATATTATTTAGTAGAAATATGCTCTATATTGTTTAAATAACTGCCTCTTAGTACACAACAAAATGAGTTATGCTGCAGACAAAGAAAAAGTTGGTCATTCAAATTATAAATCATTTTGGTTGCGTGTTAGCAGACTGTTAGTTGCTTTTAGCTCTTTTTTTGGTCTTTCACAAACTCACGAGGAAGTATTTGATTCTATAGCTTGCTGGATGCTGCACCATGTTCACCAGCTAGTTGCTAACATTGTCTGTCTGCTGCACAGCAGGTCATGTAGTTAGCATTTATCAGAACTTTTTCTGCATGCTGGAAACTATGCTCATTAGAGCAATGCAACAGTAACATTGCAGGCCTTAAAACCAAAAGCAATGAGGCAAATGATGCTTAAACTGCTCTGTAGAGCTGTAGGGAACTATATAGTCAAGAAATACTCACTACAAATGAGCCCTTTCACATTGCAGATAATCACTGGTATTGATCCACTGTTAATATAAAATATCACTTACTGCAGATTTAAAAACAACAACAGGACCAGATATGGCCTAAAGGAGCCAGACCCCGTATAATCTGTCCCTGTACTGCACTGTGAGTCATCTAAAGCAGACTGTACAACACAAAAACCCATGTGAAACCCAAAGACTTTTCATTTCTATAGTTAAGCAGGTAGACTAATGTTGAAAAGAGAAACAAAACCCTGGTATTTCTAGCATAGATTTCTGTCTGTTTGTTGTGTACATTCCAAATATAGCACTGTCTCAAATCCACTTGTGTTGGTTAACCAGAATTTGTGTGCACATTTATGTAAAAAAAAAAAAAACGACCAAACTTCATTCCATCCCCTTTACTGTATATGACAAACCTGGGTGTGCCCAGTCACCTACACGCTCCAAAAGGAATAACAGAGCAGAGCACGACCCACGCCCTCTGGTGATATAACAGCCACGTCAAATTTATGCAAGACGTTGCCTGCATAAACACGCACAGAATGTTATATTTTTTTAGAAAACACAGAACATGGTTTCAACAAAAAAAGATAATGCAGGTGCAGCCAGTGTGTTGTTACTCAGTGGTTTTACTGTTTCACAGGAGAATGTGAAGAATGTCGTCTCCCAGACAAGGTCGAACATTCAAGTACATCTCAGCATAGATGATTGTCAGTCAGAACATCAAGTCACAAATCTTATGCTGATACGTACAAGGAAATCTCCCAACATCCTGGATGAGAGGAAACTCCCTGCTTTTGTTGTGGCCAACCCACGCAGCAGCAAAACAATGGATATTTTTAGCCCCTTTAAAAAAAAAAAATCACCCACTTACCAGCAGTGTTAAAGTGAAATTGCTATTTACATTTTTTGAAAGTTTTTTTGAGACAAGCTGAAGCCTGTCTCCTGTCTGTTGCTTTGATAGAAAACTTGTGGCTGAAAGCTTTGCATTTTTCCTTTGTCACAGTGAGGACATGTGTGGTGAGGTGCATTCAAAGCCCATGAACCAAACACAGCCTCATAGCTAAGTGCTTGTTATGTCTGTGCCTCGAACACCATACTGTATATTTACAGATAGACTTGGCTCTTTTATCTTCCCTTTAAATTTCCTCAACACAAAAGGATCCCACGCCTTCTGGACTGCTACCAGACTAGCCTGTTTGTCTGTCTGTGGGGAAAACAGTTCATGACACACAGGGGGAAATATGAGAGGAAGAACAGAGGGAGGCAGTCAAGCAACTCATTGTCCCAAGTTGTGGATTCAGCAGGACAAAATATATGGGACGCAGAGTGAGAGAGGAATTCCCCCAGTAAGTTCAAACAATTGCAGATGTGTGCCTGGCTGACTGCTACTGCACACATCTGGGCCAGAAAGCTCCCCAGCATGCCTCCTCTTCCATCCTGTGAGCCCCTCTGTGTCTCATCTTTATAAAACTACCCTCTGCTCTACCCTGGAAAAGCAATTACACAGAACATATGGCCCAGGGTAAAGTACTAGGCACTGGATCCCAGCGGATCCACAGCAGAGTGGGTATCATACAGTAGGAGGCCTGAAAAGACCATTATGCTGTCGGCTGGCAGGAGAGATCTGGCGGAGGGAAAGTTTGGGGAATTTCAGGCAGAGATGCAGCCCGTTAGTAACTGTGCTACTGGAGGTCAGCAGTATTCCACCACTTCTGCAAAACGGCACTTTTACCATACAAAACATTACAGCCTGATTTTCATTTCTTGAAAGTACTTCTCCAAATATAGCAGCTTTCCATTTATGCAGAAAGCCCTGTCTTACTAACTCCAACAAAGAGTTAAATTTAGCTTAAAAGAAGTGTGAATGAGTAGCATGTCTGATTGGAAGGTTTTTACATATGTGCAGCATCTAGGTCACATGCAGTACACTGTGTTCCACTACCAGCTATTACTAATGATCCATAAATGTTTTCAATTTTTTTTTGACATGCAAACAAGATGCATTTTTGGCATCGCTCACTTGGCACATCTACCTCCTCAAAAAGCAGACATGCACATGAGTTAGGCAGACGTGTTTATGCTTATTCAGAGACAAGAGGCAGTCCACACAGGCCGGAGACATGGGGTGCGCATGCGCAATCACACACTAGTGGGAAATTCCCAGCAAAAATTCCGCTCTAAGAGTCCTCTGTGAGCACATTCCTGTGTTTTTCATAACATCTCGCTGCTGAAATGAAAGTTGAATTTACAGTTGTGGTGTAAGTTTGAAGATCGAGCGTACCCTCAAGCTAGCAATAAATCTTCATAGACTGAGGATATTGCATGTAAGCTTATATCCTTGCTAGAGTTCCTTGATGCAGATCTCTATGGGAATGCAAGGGAGCATGAAAGAACAGGCAGAGCAGACAGGATGAGGAGGAAGAGACCCAAAGGTTTAAGAGAAAAATAATTATTTAGGTCATTATGTAAAAACAGCACTGTCTATTTTAATAAGGTGATATATCTAGATTTCACGTTTCGCCAGAGCGCAAAATAGCCTCATGACTAAAGATAAACAGTCATATCACTTGTATAATTTTTGGGAATAGTTTTCTCATTTCAAATTCCCCTACCATTCCCTGCAATGACTTCACAGCTGAATGTGACTATTTATTTCAAATCCCGTTTGACTATCTAACATAACCAAATAAGATCCATGAGAGCATGTTTTCCATTTGCGGACAATGTGGACACTCAATTAATGAAAGCATAAGCATGTGAAAGGGGGGATTTTTTTAGGCGTACAGTAGTGTGCGAAAAAAAAAACATGTCATGCTTTTTTGGTTACTTGACTCTTTCAAAGACTCCCTTCTAACCCCCCGAAAACATGTCTATCAAGCTGTGGTCTTCCAGAACTGGTCAGTATTTGCTAACAAGTATCATTGGTCTTGTTGGTCTGATGCGTTTATGTATGTAGGTATTGGTCCAAAGCACAGTTGACTTGCCCGCTGCTGCATAGTACAGTTGGCACCGGTGCAGTACCGCAGGGTGTTTCCTCTCTTCATAAGCCATCAGGAGATTACTGGCTTAAGTCTTTTATTACTGAAGCCACCGAGCAGGAACTACTGGCCTCCAAAATGACTCATTAGAGTTTCAATTTTTAGAATAATTTCATTAAAATGAAGTGCCACATTAACGCAGATACTCTTTAAACTGGCCCATAAAATGCTGTATTTTTTTTGTATTAGCAATACATAAAAATAACCACAAGTAATGTGAAAGTGATCACTCACAATGACAAACTAGAAAACCAGAAACAAAAAGGTCTAACAAGTACTGCATCATATTAAATTACTGAATTCAATTCAGCGATTACGTAGCAGTGCAAATGTCTTCAAGTCAAACATCACCTGCTGGGTACAATGCTGCTCTGTCTCTTAGCTAACATTAATGATTTTAAGCTATCTTAAAACTACAGTTCTTTAAGTCACATTATTAGCAATGCTAAAAAGCTCTTAGGAATATTAGGGGGTTAAACGTTATGCCACTATCTGGAGAACTAAATGGTGTATTTAAGAGCTAAAAAGCTTTGCAGCCTATTATTTTTACGAGGCCAAGAAATAGTGACATCTATTGGATTTATATTCATCAGGTGGTTAGAGGCACAGCTGCAGGGTATTTAAAAAGTCAACTGTTTGCGAACACATTAGCCATATCACCTTAACTTAAGGTGAGTTCTTTGTTGTGTTAAGCTTGTTCTATAGCACCGAGGTGGCTAAAACTCTGTTTCTATAAACAGTTCTGCATGCATCATAACTGCAAAATGTGATGTGAACTAACAGAAAATGATTATTCAGCAAACAATTGCAGCAACAAGTTGATTTTTCAAGGTTTTCCGGCCTCTAGGAATGGCTTATTTTCTGGTTCGCGTTCTGCAAAAGTGAAAGATACAGCTTCAAAGCCTGAGGGCAAGGAGTAAAGTTGCACCCGCTGTCAGTGCGTGAGTAAAACCCTGCATGTCTGGTTTGCAGACTGCTATCAAATGATTAAAAGAACACACAATGAGATAGCCTGGCACGAGGAATGGGGCGATACAGTGATCAGGGCATGAGGCATTGCTGTCAGAGCTTAGCGGTAGAACCTGATAGTTAAGGCCTGTCTGAATACGCCTGCACGCCTGAGAGACGTTCTGCACAGCTCGTAGCCTCAAAACACTGAGAAATACCATGAAAAAGAAGAAGAGGTTTTGGGTTTCCTGCTGCCCTGTGGCACGGCACAGTGAGACATGTTTACTTCCTCAAGCAGTTGACTTAATAAGGAGAATGTGAATTTAAGGTTGTTTTTCTCATTTGAAGTCCCCCCCGTTTGGATTTTTTTTCTCAGGTTGAGTTTGATTAATGTATGGTAAATGTTATATTTTTGTGCACGTAGGTCCATAATGTAGCAATGTGCATGTGGTATGGCAAGCCTACTCTATTTACAGAATCTAATTGAATCTGTTAACCCTACAGCATAGCTTTGTGCATGTACTGGCTGTCCAAAACAGCTACTGAGCTCACCCACCATCCAGCCACGCAGGCTTCTTTTCATATAGGAGTTTTATATTAGCTGTGCAAAGACAGGGTTGTGTGTTGTGTCTATCTCGGGGATTTCATGCAGAGGTTATTCATGGCTTTCTCTTCATGAGACATTTATGGTGAGATATGTGGGGCAAAACCACGGATATCCCCCCACCCTTCCGTGCTGCTTCCATTATTACCACAGACACCTGCTCTTTTATGGTTCACTCAGAAAGACCAGCTGATGAGGTCCCAGTCAGATCTTACTCACGGGTCATACTGTTAATTCAAAGACTCAGTTTTTACAGGAAAGAGCAGAGATAACACCAGAAGAGTGGTTCAAACAGGGATGCAGACGTCAATGTCAGTGCTGTTTTGACTGTTTTGACTATAATCTTGACGTAACATATTATAATTAGAAATCACACAAGTACCTCAGACTCAGAAAGTGCAGACAATGTGTGAGTTGCATGAGAGAAGGCACATGACAAAGCATATGGTGTTATTGCACAATCACAATAACGTCTGCTACTGGCAGCATGTTGTCTGCATGTAGCCCTTGCCCTTAGCTTTGGTTTAAATAAGCAAAGTTCAATGACCAGTTTTCCAGGTGAAATCATGCAATTTGAACAGTTCTGTACACATATTTCAGTGGATTGTCTGTGACCTCACCAAGAACCACAGAGCCACAGAGCAAGATATTACAATCTACTATGTGAAGAAGGATTCATGAGCACAAATATAGAAGCAATACTGCAAGATAAAAAAAAACAAAAAAAAACTCTCATCAGCAGTAAGAATGTGAAAGCTGGTTTGGAATTTGCACAAAAAAATAAAGAAAAAGTAATGTGATGAGCCACAAAAGATCTAGAACAAAGATTTATGGACTAAAGAGACAAATAAAGAGATAAACCATCATCAGTAATCTTTACTGATCATATAACTCAGTAAGATGAATTCAGGTGTATACACAAATATTAATCTGCTAATTTACAGAGAAATGCATCAAAACTAATTGGGAGGAACTTCATCATACAGCAAGACAATGATCCAAAACTCTCAACATAGTTCATTAGAGGGAAAAGTGGAAAGTTGTATCCTAAATGGAACAAGCATTTCACCTGCTGAAGAGGTGAATGAAGGGAGAAACCCCAAAAATAAATAACAACTGAAGAAGGCTAGAGTAAAAACCTGGACAACATATCAAAAGAAAAAAACTAAATATGTTCCAGCATTTTTGCTCACTTAAAATTTGGGTGTTCTGATACAAAATGTACTATGTAGTTTGTTGTTTAATACATCTAGATATAAATCCCAGGAAATAAAAACTCAAATTGTGAACATTTGTCTCGTGTGTACAGTGTACAGCAAACACAAATGAACCATGCTGCCATTCTAATATTGCTTGGAGGGGACTAGCAGCATGTGATTAGTGTTTTGAAACAGTGTTAAAACACGTTATCACCATCTCAAATCTGCTCTCAATATGCAAATCTATTAGGCGGGGCTGCATGACAAATGACAAAAATGATACAGGTCAAACACAACAATGTCGTAAACAGATGCCATTCACTGTACTTTTAAATCTTTTCTGTTGAGGTGAAACTTTACTCCAGCTACTACATGTTGTTGTTGTTGGACAGACAACTAATTGGAATTGCAATTAACACATCTTTTTCCTCATCCAGGTGAGATATGCACATACAGATTGCTTGTTAATAACAGGTGTAAATGGGTTCAGTTACCCACTGCATACTTCCATGATATGAAGGAAGAGATGTGGAATTTCTTATTTCCTTCTTGCATTCTTTAACACCCAGTTCTGACGCTGCACTGGTTACACATGACACGAGCTGTGTTTTTCTTTCTATTTGAAGCAAATAGGTAAGTATTGTTTTCCCTAACCACCAGTCTCTGTAGGTCTGTAACACATTCTGTACTTAGCTGGAAGATCGTCAGAGCAGCACTGAAGGGAATTTGGTCATAAAAGCAAAAGTATTACGACAACACTAACACAAGTAGTAGTAAGATATACCAAAAATAAAAGCCAACAGCACAATTGGCAACTACTGGCAAATACTGTAGTATATAAAAATGTATTACAACAATAGACTTGACTCATTGAAGGCCAAGGTACAAAGGAGCT
>JAUBNQ010000016.1:4512039-4528691 GCA_032353495.1 Ctenopoma kingsleyae
CTGGCAAATACTGTAGTATATAAAAATGTATTACAACAATAGACTTGACTCATTGAAGGCCAAGGTACAAAGGAGCTGGAGTAACATTCAGTGGAACAAGCTCTTTTCACCTCAAGAGTCAAACACCAGCAATATATCTGAGATCAGCTCGGGAGATGGGGTTTGGATGGTTGCTATGCTTGTTTTATCCGTGATATAAACCAAAAGTGATTTTTTTCTAAAAGCTGGCATCTGTTCTGTGCTGTACAGTAAAGTTGATTTACCATATCTGCTCAAAGTCATACACCCATATGTTAATCTGTATGAGTTACACCCCAGTGTGACTGCACCCTGAAGATGTTTGCCCACTCTTACACAACCAGTCCTGAATGGCAAAATTATTTCGCAATGACAAGATTTGATTCACATTATTGGCTTTTAATTTAGCTCTAATACCTTAAGCATTTCTGAGTAAGTGCAACGACACTGATTACAACACACTCTGTGGCTACTGTGCAACTATTGGAGTGTTTGCAGCACAACAAACCACTAGATAATTTACAGGGAACAGCATACACATTCTAAAGAAGATCTCTTTAGTAAAAGGAAACAAACACGAAGCCTTGTTATCACTTGCAGTGGACTATCACATTTGCACCACTCTGTGTTTTAGTTCATTTCAGATAAGATTTTCTTAGAATTTCTTCGCTGCATTTGGGTTCTTAGAAATTGTGCGGTAAAATATAATGAATTTAACTTTATGTACTTTATCTTCATGCATTAAAGTAAAATAATGTACATGGTGGTTCTAGGCACAGGGTTTGTACAAAAAACACCTCTAGAAGATGGTTTCAGAGAATTTTATTCGGAAATTTTTTTAAATACATGTAAAATGTCAATTGTTATGGAGGAAAAAGCTGTAAAATGTTTTACTCAAAGTGAATAAAAAATGTTTCATTTGAAGTTCTAAGGGTTTGTCAGAGACAGAAGGCCCCGTCACACTAATGTTTCCCTTACTGCCTGACATTGTAACTTTGATTGGAAAAGATTAGCCAGACTGTGGCATTACAATGCAAAAAAGTATTTTCAGAGGTGATGGAGATCCCCCAACTCCAGAGCTGAGTCCCACGCCTCTTTTCAGTGACTCGGGGGTGGGGGTCTTTCTGGTTTCAAATATGAATACAGTGTGGAAGCGATGCGCTGGTGCAGAATGAGCCATGCTTTCATAGAGTAAGAACAGAAGCATGAGGAGAGAACGAGAGAGAGAACAGAGGTGGGGAAGAGGACAGGAAAGGGGGAGGAAAGTGAGAGGGGCATCAGAGTGGGTGGGGGGTTTTGTTGTTTAGGCTGCGAAATATCAAAGCAAAGGAGGTGTATAAGCTCCAGGCATTTGTTCAACTCAGACAATGCCATGAAAAGGCCATAAATGTATTAAATGATCATTGTTTAATTTTTATTCTTTGCATATTTTTGAAATTGCAAAATCTGTGTCGGAAACTCATGTATTTATTCTTCTGCAGCACAGTTTATGACAAAGAATTATTTTTAGTTGTGTAGGACTGGACAAAACTTTTGCAATACTGGGTTTTGTTTTAATTATTATGATTCAGTTTTGTTAAAGTACCTTATTGCATTTATGTTGTGTAACTGTGACATATTTAAAAAATTTGAATCAGTGGCTAGATATAGATACTCCCATGTATGTCATCTGTGACCATATGAAAGACGGTATCATTCTTAATCTAGGATATTGACACATAAACTAAACTGAGGGACTTTTTTTGCAATAAATCATGTGAAAATTTAGAAAAGATAACCCGTGTTGGCATTGCAGACCTGAGATTTAACTTGCTTGCTTCAGCTTATCGCTGATCATGATACCACACTGAGTAACTGTATGAGTCAATATCTGAATGTGTTAACTGTTAAAGAGGAAGCAAACATCCTCTGTTCAGCTGTATTAGTTACCTGGGGACAGAGGGAAAATCCCTGATGACACATTCACATTAGAAGTTTATTCAGGAACAAGGAAATGGGAATTTAGTCTTTACCAAATGAGCCGCCAGTGATTTTTGTTCCACAAACTGAAATTGAAAAAACCCTGCTCGTGTTCCATTTAAAAGACAATACAATTTTCACATGGCTTGATACATGAGGAGGACTAAAAGCGTCTGCTAAGTAAAGTAAAGACTATTAATCCTGAGAATCTGACCTCACAACATGAAATATACAATTACAATTTTAGCTTCTTCGTGCAGGTTATACTGACATTATTTTAGTATCTATTCATGTAGAAAGGTAAGCTAATACATCATGTATCACTAACTCTCTCACCAGGAGACAGAGCTGACACCTAGACTATGAAATGTCCTATATTAACTGAATTTACATGTATGCATAACCATATTCCTTAATTACTGATCAAGATGGAATACACATATTAGTATAAGAATATAGATGGATAGTTGTCTAATACAGGTTGTACATTTAGGCTATGTATAATACATAGCCTATTTATTGCACATTAAATGGTTGTTCAATATGTATGTTAGAGAGTTGCCAATTAAACTCCAAGGTGTTGTTTTGTGGTGGTTTTGTACTGTACTGCATTACATTGTAAAATGTTCCTGGAAAAATTGCAGTTTAGCAACAGTTTAGTGTGAAGTCCAGATCATCCAGCTTCCTGTCACAGCTGAAAGACAAAAGTTAAACATTATTAAAGCTAAACATTCACAGTGCGAAAAATCTATACAACTGACATTGTGACTAGAAAGAAAAAGAATTGGTTTGACTAATTATTATTAGCAATGTGTTAGTGTAAGTGTTCCAGTGAGCCCCTGTGATCATGGGGCTTTTTTCACAGAATTTGGCATTTCGCTGTAGGGAAAGTAAAGGTACAGTATAAGTAAAACAAGTGAAATGATTGGATTTTCACATTGAACACACTAATGCTTTACTGGGACACTTTAACAGATTATTAATATTAGTGTGTTTCCTTCTACAGAAGGACAAGTCAATATATAGGCTATCACTACATTTTCCCATATATATTCATAGCATACTGTAGTGTACTTATGAACCTACGTCCACACAGACTACTTTGTGATCAGCCTGTGGTGTATATAGAAACCCATCACATTGCATTGTAACCCTGTCACTAGTTCATTATTATTCTTGTCACAGCTGTGCTTCTCTTCAATAAAAAAAATAATTCATCTCCATCTCCTGTAGACCTGCTTTCTGCATGTGTGCATTTCTTTTGCATTTTATTATACTTTATACACATAGCCATTATTAATGACACTATTCGGTATTACATATTCTAATATGTATTCATGTGTAAATTGCATTATGTTGCCGCTGGTCAAGATATAATTTTATGTTCTGTTAACATTGTGTTTTATGAGGTAATTCTTCACTTTGAACTATGGCTAATAACTATTTTGTAACTGTGAAATAAACTGATAGTGCAGTAAAAGGTAGCCTGTATTTCCTTCTAAAATAAAAATAGAGTAGATGTATAAAGCAGCAGAAGACTGAAATAATCAAGTAACAACGAATTTATCAAAGCTGTCATTAATATTTACAGTCACCATGGAAACGAAGCAGGCCTCTCACACCGGATGAAGTTCGAAACATTTCAGTTCAACTTCCGGTGGCAATATTGTGCATGAAGTAAGATCTGCTTGCAAATTCATTTGGACGAACTTATCGGCCAACTCAATCTTGTATAATGTCCCGAGGCTCAAGTGCAGGGTTCGATCGACATATTACCATCTTCTCGCCTGAAGGAAGACTCTATCAAGTCGGTCAGTATGTGGATTTGTTCAGACAAAAGCCGGCTCGTAGACTCACTTGTTTGCTAGCTAGCTAAATGCTCTGTCATGGTTCGCTTGTTGGCTACTGGCTGAAAAATAACACCAACCGAAGCGAAAGTAGTATCATATATAACCCAGAATGTGTTAGTAATAGTGTCAGAGGTGTCATTTTAGTTTACTTTTTTGATGGTAGCATTAAACGAAACAGAGTGAATCAAAATAGCTAGCTAGGTGGCTAGTTAGCGTGTTAGCATTGCAGTCAAGCAAACCGATTCATTACTCAGGGTGCCAAAGCGAAAGTTTTATTATAAAACAGAGTTGTCAGAGTTGTTATTGTAAATCTACGTTTCTAATAACGGTGCTTTATTAAGCAAAGCGAATGGAAATAGCTAGCTGGCTAGGTAGCATGATTAGCATTGCAGCCAGGCAAGCTGATTCATTGCTCTAAGTGTCAACTTTCCATTGAGTCGAATCGTAACGTATTGTTCTGAGAAGTCAGGCAAATGCTTCTTTTGATTTAGAACGAACAGCATAGCAAATTGTCGCAATGACAAATAACATAACCTTATGTTGTTTTTATATTTTTCAGTTCATTTTCTGAATTTGATCCGGTCTCTTAAACTAAGCTAGGCATGTCTTATTAGATGGTAACATCTAAGATCTGAGATCCTTAAATTACTCAAAAAACTAAATAAATTGATCAATAAATCAGCCATAAATCCTCCAAGTAACACCCAATCCCAACGTATGAGCCTACACAGTTGAAACCTGAAAACACCAGAAGTTTCTAGCTGAGGGAGAAAGTTGTCTGTGTTTACATCTGGACTGTAAATCTGTTAATGCTCATATATGCCAAGCAAATAAAAAATAAATAAACACATGTGTCCTATTGTTTGCAGAATATGCTTTCAAGGCAATAAACCAAGGTGGACTCACATCAGTAGCAGTCAGGGGGAAGGACTGCGCAGTTGTTGTAACACAGAAAAAAGTACCGGTGAGTAGATATTAGGTGGATATTTTCATACTGCTGTGATAATGGAAAAACTATAACAGTTATAAACTTACTTTCTCATGTGAAGACAGGGGTCATGGAGCTGCACGCTTTGTGTGTTTTCCACATACAGTATGTGGCATGTGGCAGCGTCTGTACCGGCACTTAAAGCATGTAAAGGGCATAACAGACTTTCTCACCATGTTTCGTAAATTGTATGAAAAGAAACTGTAAGGAATTTGTTCAGTTTCATCTAGCAGATGTTTGGTAAAATACATGCTAAATTCTGTCTTTATTTAAAAAATTCTGTTTTTGCGTCTTAACATGTGACGACACGGGGCAGGATATTTAGGGGCTGCTGTGTGGATATAATATTTTTATGCATTTTAGTTCACAGGAGGATGAATGCTCAAAGCGTTCATTCATTTGAAAATTTAAGCAGGTTTTTTTCTTTCTTCCTTGAAACAGGACAAGCTTCTGGATTCCTCCACAGTGACTCACCTTTTCAGAATAACAGATAATATTGGCTGTGTAATGTCTGGAATGACAGGTAAGTTTAGTGTTTATTATTCTTGGGTTACAAATCCAAAAATATGTTTGTGTATCTTCATTTAATTAGTAAAATAAAAGATTGGTAGTACAGAATTTTGGTTTACAATTGCACAAACACTGTGGACCCTGAAAATAATTATATTCTTACTGAGAGGCAACTGATTGAGCATCATTTTCTTCTCTTCACTTTCTGTTACTGCAGCATTTCAGAGTTACACATTTACTATATATTGCAGAAGGTAGTTCCTGCAGCAGAAAGCACAGCAGCTTTTCAGTTAATGGGAATAATTCTGACCAGAACTACTTTAAACACAACTAGACTTTGTACAATTCCAGGTATTTTTGAGTTAAAATGGGTAAAATTGAAAGTATTACCGTATTACATATGATTTTCTGTTCTCCTCAGACTGATGGTTCCTCTTTCTGAGTGTTATTTTTGCCTTGAACTGGCTTTCTGTAGACATCATTTACACATTGTGCCAGTATATGGTTATTGTGAAACTGAGCCAGATGCTTTAACCCAAATCAGCAACATTTCTGTTCTTCTGCCGCTGCTCTCTTTCAGCTGACAGCAGGTCCCAAGTGCAGCGAGCACGCTATGAGGCAGCCAACTGGCAGTACAAGTACGGTTATGAGATTCCGGTGGACATGCTGTGTAAGAGAATTGCTGACATCTCACAAGTCTACACGCAAAACGCTGAGATGCGACCACTGGGCTGTTGTAAGTATTGATTAGTGGATAGACTTTTGAACACAACAAGGAAATTCAAAGTTATATTTAGAAGTGTTCGACTTTTCAAAATCAGAAAATCCGTCTATGCTCTACAGCAAATGGCTGTTGCACTGAAGCCAAACATCATTGTAACTGTCCCCTCCGGTGCCTGTCAATATCACAGGTATGATTGTGATCGGCGTAGATGAGGAGTACGGCCCCCAGGTGTACAAATGCGACCCAGCAGGATACTACTGTGGCTTCAAGGCCACAGCAGCTGGAGTCAAGCAGACAGAAGCCACCAGCTTCCTGGAGAAGAAAGTGAAAAAGAAACTGGACTGGACCTTTGAACAAACTATTGAGGTGTGTAAAGTCACGCTGAGTTACGCTGATGTAGCCACGGGCTGATACGAGAGTAATGTAAATGTGAAAGTAACATGTGAGACTGTGAGGTGGTTTCCACCTGTGTGGCTTTTGATTTTATTATTTCATTATCTTAGACTGAGTAAAAGCAATTGAACTACTATCAGTTTGGATTAATATATGATTGAATAAACATTTCAGAATTATTTTCACTTCCTTCCCAACCTAATTTGTTTTCCTCCGTCTTTTCCCCCCTTTAGACAGCAGTTTCTTGTCTATCAACTGTTCTCTCCATTGACTTCAAGCCGTCTGAGCTTGAGGTGGGCGTTGTCACAACGCAGGACCCCAAGTTCAGGTAAAAATACATGACATTAGTCTATTCAAATAAGAATAGCAGTCACAGAAATAATTAATCTTAAAAGGTTTTTAAAGTCACTTGCAGTACAATAACTTGATTTATATGCATTTTATAAAATATCAAATAAATGTGTTCATAATCAGAATGATCATCCCTCTGTTTCTGTCTTTTGTTTCTTTTGCAGGATTCTGACAGAGACTGAACTCGACTCCCACCTCGTGTCCCTTGCAGAGCGGGACTGAGAGCAAAAATCTTTCACCTGTTGGATTTGAGTTAGAGCATGATGGGATATGCAGTTCCCAGATGGAGAGCGGCATTATCTTCGTTTGCTGTACATTTACCCCACTGTTTCATTCAACAATAAAAAAAAAAGTTTTTGGAGTAAAATAACCGTTGTCCTATATGCATTTTTAGTATTTATTGTGGAGCGTGTGATTGTTTTGCATGAGACAACCTCTTACCTACTTCTTTTAACCCCTCACCATGTTTTATCAGCTGTGTTTTTCATGTGTCAGTTGAATTTAGCAGCAGGGGAAAATGTTTATGGGAACATGAGCGGGTGCAGAGCTCTGCCTCTGCGCTTCCTGTTGTGGCTCTGAATGTAGAAAAAAAAAATCACATGACATTGCGAGGTGCTGTTGAGAGGTTATTTTACTACTCAGTGAGTGATGCAGATCTGATTTGACCTCATTTTGTAAACATGTTTGACTTTTTTCTATACACCTGTAGCATGTCAGAAATAGATTACTCCAACTCACCGGATATATAGCACAAAACAAGTAGTTTCTATTTGCAAAGGGAAAATGTGTTCCCCCTGATATTTCAGAATGGTTTTGATAAATCAAACATATAGGCTGCACTGTGTGTATCTAGAGGGGGGAACTGACTAAGCATTCTAGTCAATGACCCTGTCCCTTTCAGCTTCGAGAGGATTTTGTCATCACCACATGCTCAGAAATGATGTTAACATGTCGTCAGTCTTTCTCAGTTACATTTAGATCATTTCCAGTCTCATCACGTCACTTATTGTCCCCCTTTATTGTCTGTATTTACGGCTCACTCTTGTTTCTCTTCAGATTGTATAAATCTTTCGCTTTTTTCTAAAGATTTCTGTGGAGAGGAATAGCAAGAGTTTTACCCAATTTTTTGACACTCTGTTGAAAGACAGGGCTGTCTGGTGGCCTGATAGCCCAATGGGATAAGCATCAGACTGGGATACAAAAGGTGGCAGGATCAAATCTCAGCCCATCCCCCATACCATATGCGTCCTTCAGCAAGACACTCAGCGCTAGCTCCCCAGGTGCCTCCTGTGGCTGCCCTCTGTTCACCCTAAGGGGGGATGGGTTAAATGCAGAAGTCAGATTTTGTTGTAACATGTAAAAAAAAAAAGTGATCAATGACAATAAAACTGATTTTCCTTATTATTATCCGATTATCCTTATTATCTGTTTAAAAAACAATCCAACTAAAAAGTCTTGTTTTCTCCTAAATGCCATCATAATCTCTGGGGCTTTTTTTGTTGTTGCTTAAATTAATGTTTACATCTTTTATATAATTCCTATTATCTTCAAGAACTAACAGCTTGCTCCTTGGAAAATCCCACTGTGCAGGTTTACAGCCTTGAGAGCAATTACGGGTTACAGAATCCACCACCACTGCACCTAATCACTCAGGGACACTTTCTGAGTCACTGTTGGCTCCAGGTTTACTTCATAGTGGGAAATAAAGTAAATCAGTGCCAGTTATTTAAGGTTCCTTCTTAAAAAAAACTCCTGACTTTTGTGCATGTATCAGCTGACTGGGAAATTTAGAACTTCCCAAAGTTTCCTGATCACGATGACACAACAGCAATAGAAACTCTGTAGATTTCCTCCTTACAAATGTTCTTGGTATTTCAACCCACCAGTAGGGCAGGGCAGAATGTTTAAGTACACTGTATTCCTCTTATGCTGCCCAGGGACTTTCAACTTGGTGACTCAGAGACCTGGTGACCTCGCCCCGTCAAGGAAATCCCAGACTGTTCCAAGTGGCTGAGTGTGATCACTTTTGTCTGTGAAGTCTGGGTGATGACTATCGTCCTCGTCACTTTGTGTAAAGTGAGAAGTGATGCCAGTTATACAGTGTGGAAAGGCGGTAAAAGAGCTGTCACATGGAAAAAAAAACTAAACTCATACTGAGTGGAGGAAACACACACCAGTCAAAGCTCTTTATATTCATAAACGTCTTTTATTCTGAAAATTTTTTATAGTGTTTAAATTCACACAACATATGTACAGGTACAAAAATAATATCTCTGTATTTACAATATATTAATATGTCTGGTATATACACATCAATATGTATTTATACAATATACAAAAGGACTATATGGAGGTCATAGTCTTGTTTTCTGCCACAGGAGTTCTGTGATCTGGACCGGACTTGACCAGACTGGACGCCATCTTCATTCATGTTTGTGATCCCAGGGCCAGCTCTAGTGGGCTTGGATCTGGTAGGGGGACGGCTATTGATTCGTCCTTCATTGGGGGCCGTGGCTGGACAACCCAATAGCAGCATCACTGTCGTTCACACCACCAGTACAAGGACGGTTTACTTTCCAAACTTTATGTCGTCGTACAGCTGTAGGGCAGAAAATACAAAAACCGTTAGGAACCCATCCCTTAAATGTGTGATTATCTTTCGGGTGATTCTGCTTGTGCTTCGTAATTCTGCCGTACTCAATCAGATACTGACCTCATCTTCCGACAGGTCCAGATCCTCCATATCGCTCTCGTCTGATTCGCTTTCGGGCAGCTCCCTGAGCTCTTGCGCCGTCCTCTCGTACAGCTGGCAGCGGATCTCTTCATTCTGCCGCCCGTAGGTGAGGTGGTACGGCGTAAAGCCGCCGTAGTTCAAGCAGTTGACGTTGGCGCCGAGGTCGAGGAGGCGACGGACCAGTGTCGGGTTCTGGAGATCCACAGCAAGGTGGAGTGCTGTTCTTCCACTGCACTGTTCCTACAGAAAACAACAAGAATTTACATTAGGTTCCTGACTCTGCTTTTCAGCTGAGAATTATTTAGCAAAAAAAAAAAAGCAATGCCATCATTTACAAGTTAATGACACCCACCTGTGCGTTAATGTCTGCGCCCAGCCGAACAAGGTTTTCCACCAGTGAAATGTAGCCGTTGATAGACGCCAAGTGGAGACAGTTATGTCCTGTGGGAGAGAAAAATAAAGACCAGTTAACAATCAAATTCAGCAAACAGACGAAGTAAAACAAACCAGTAAGTATGTTTAAGAGTTCTGCTTTAACTTAATGCTTACCACTGTAGTTGGGGAAGGACATGATGGAAGTCACGTGACGCTGGCAGTTCTGAGTAATGAGGCTGAAGCAGGCGAGGGAGCCCTTCTTACAAGCAATGTGGAGAGCTGTGTTCCCGCTGTCATCGGCCAGTCGTGGGTCAGAGCCGGCCTTCAGGAGCTTGTCCACCAGCTGGGGCTGCTCTGTGATCACTGCTAGATGGAGGGCAGTCTGGGGAAAAGGAAATTAAAAAGGTATTTAGTTAATGTCTCCACTTTAGTACCACTCTGTGTTTGAGTTGAAAAGAAAAAAATCACTGTGTCTGATTTTGGTTATTACCTGTCTCTGGTGGTTCTGTACGTTGAGGAAGGGGTGATTCCGAGACAGTTTGATCATCTGGAGGGCATGCTCTGTGGCTTCATGAATGATGGCCAGGTGGAGCAGCCTGTGGGGAGGGGGAGAGGGAAAAAGAGAGAGGGGTTATTCAAAATAGTGCTTTTCAAAAAAAAAAAAAAAAAATTACGCATGGAGGAAGTGGTTCCAGCCAAGTAAGAAAGAACAAAGCCTGAGCAGTGGAGCGTTTCGCAAGAATGGAGTTTTGTCGGGTTATTTCCACCAGTTGTGGCTTGACACATCTGATGCTTTTATCAGTTACTGGCAGCAGGCCAGGGACTTTCCTGAACGCGCAGCGCGGACTTTAGCGCCGCCCAGACTGCGCTCTCAGCCAAAGTGCACACACTCGCGCACACACACTCACACAGAGTACGCACTATAATGCGCGCGCACACACACACACACACACACACTTTTAAAGCCCACTTGTTTTCCTTCGGTCTTCGCCATTTTTATGCGCACTTTTGCAGCTTTTTGGTTTGTTTTTAATGCATTTAGGTTACAATTACGCGCACTGGTGCAAAATCCTATGTCAGAAAAATACATAATTGACGCAAAAAGAGAAAATCTGCAAAATGCAGTATCAAAAATAAGCCATAACTGCACTTACGTGTCACCGTCTTCAGTCACTGCAGTTCTCCAAGGCTCGTATTCCTGGTTGTGATCGTATGTGTCCACAGTCATGTCCTCAAAGTCGCTCACCAGTTCGTCCTCTTTCAGGGAATCCAGGCCGCTGTCAAATCGGTCATCTTGGCATGGCAACATTTTCCCATGTTTGGGCTCCATGTTATCGAAGTTATAATCCATTTGAATGTGGTTAGACATTCCGTGCACGTCCATGTTTACTTTGCGACTGTCAAAAGACACAGCTCCGGCTCTATCCAAAGGTCAGGGCAGAGTGCTGGAGCTGAGGGAGGCGCACTGGGTTTTGAGCGCTCGCTGGGCGGAGCCTCAGTGGGGATTTCCAATTGACTTATCTTAGAAAAAATAAGGGAAATCACACGGGGCTGTGCTTTTGTGAGAAAAATCTCCCCTGTAAGAGACTCAGAATGAAAACTTGTAGTTTCCTATTAGACACCTATTTTTCACCTGTGATGTAGGTTAGGGGACATGCCATTATTTAACTTCAATGAATGAGCCAAGATGGGCATGAATGAGAGAAAGACAGCCCCTGTCTGGCTCTTGAAGAATTCCCTTGTGCACCGGGGAAATTATCTGTTTCAAGTGGCTAACCAAAGTAGAATTACATATTTTCCATCTTACACTTTTGTCCTAATTGACCAAATTTAAACCTTTTTTTTTTTTTTAAACACACAGATCTGAGTTCAACATGAATATGAGTTCATACTATGCATTGATCACATACTGAACTTACAAAATTAACCACATTGTGTTATCATGTAACATTTATGAATTGTGTGGTTGCCATTATCAAACAGTGGATACATGTAATTTTACCTGCAAAACACATTTATTTTTTATACATGTAAATACCACAAATTATAAGGAATTAAATTTAACTGAAATATTGTGTTGTAATGATGAGTTTTTGACGTAGTTTTTCACATTATTGGTTTTGTACTGTACAAAAATTCAAGTGGAAAACAGTAAAGACAAATGTATGTGCTTAATGTCATTATTTTTCATGTGTTTTTGTTATTTATTCTACACAAGATTTGCATGCTCTGACACCACCAAAAGAGTTCACAAGGTTAACTTTATATTTTCATTACTAGCACTGTCATTGGTTTAAAGCATGATTTAGATTTTGTAAAGATGACCTTCATGGGATCTACAAGTGTGAACACTCAGCAGGGGACAGACAGATAAAGGTGGCAGGTTTTCCACTCTTGTTTCAGTACACTGTTATACTATAAAGCTGATTTACACAGTATACCGAGTACAGACGAGAGGGGAAAGATTCAAAAGTTTTCTCATGGAGACTCCCTCATGAAACTAACACTGCATGTACCACAATAGGATGTTCTGGACTTACCCAGCTAGCATTGCACACACTTCACTTTATCTCTAGAGGTAAAATCACTGGAAATCACTGTGTTAAGTCCTGCAGATGATGCATAACTTTGCTGTGACTTTTGGTAGGACTTTTTTCTTCTTTACACTCCATGTTGTGAGTTTTTTGTAATCTGTTAAAAAAAATTTTTTTTGCATATGTCCCACTGTCAGAAGTTTTAAGAAGGAAATTCCTTTGTCCTTATGACAGGTGACACAGCGCTACCTGTCTGGGCTCCCCTGATATTTAAGAAGAAATTCCCAGGATCAGGTCTGTTTACATTGTTAGTAGTAGACTTGGTGACAACATAGCAACAGTATCCAGGAGCACTAATGCATTCACACCTCTATGGGGCGATACTCAGGTGAGATTACATTATACAAAACAAACACACACACACCTAGCAGGGCTGTGATGTCACTAGGCAGTAGTCTCCTGTGTTTCTGTGTTACAGTGCGTCACATCAGAGAAACGTCATTTACACTGGCACACAGCATGTCCTGTGTGTCCTGAATACCACACATTCTTTAAACTCTGCTGAGTATCATAATGAGGCATGTGAGGACAAACTGTTCTTGGAGTCCTGTGTTTTTTTTTTCTTTCTTTCTGTTGCCACGACTGCGTGCTTGTATATGGTTGGATTTTTACCCCATATGGGAAATACTGGGACTTCCACTTTAGTTCTTTGAGAATTTTTTCTGTAAAGCTGCGCAAGTTCCCTTGCTTTGTGTTTACATGTGGTTTCCATGGAGACCAACCACTGAGAAAGCAGTGACGCCTGTTCACTGTCAAGCGCTGTACATTGCCCTCTGTCTGTGTGTTGGTAAAGTACCTCTTATCCAAGCCAGTGCCTTTAGGGGGCTTCACACCCTGTCAGTGAAGCGCTGACGTTATGAAGCTCTTGACCACCTAACACCAACCCCACCCTGCATTTTTTTTTTAAACTCTGGGCTGTTATGCAGTATAATTGTCCAGCTCATAAAGTACAACTAGTACAAGTAATACAAATGTGTAAAGTAATACAACATTCGTGCAATCAGTTCTGCTGCTATATGTAAATTTAAAAAATAATAAAATAAGCAGTGAAGGTGTGAGGATGTCTGACACACAGGTAAACAATTATGATTTAATTTTAAATCGGTTTCATAAGCATATCAGTGATCTGCACCTTCAAATGGAGGCTATCCCCCAGTATTACAGCAATCACTCAGTGGACACTGGTACTGACAGTCTATCTCAACCCAATCCATTTCATGTGACGGTTTAGTGTTACGCCCAAACTTTACACAAACTACCCACTTTATGTTTTCACAGTGTGTGGCATGATGTAAAAATGGGTATTTTAGCAGGACAAGTTCACACATGGTTGTTTTCCATGAATGGGTAAGTATTATTGTCATTTAATCATATGAGTCAGGCTGGTTCTTTGTCAAAGGGACTTCACCAGAAACATGTTATAAGAAAACATTACATGTATTTATGATTTTTATTCCTTATTGTTTTTAATTCTATTCTTTTGCTTGCCTGTGCTTCTGTGCTTCACACATGTTCTATAAATGAAGCTGCCTTGCCTTGTCATATCTGATAATCACATACTATGCATTTTATATAACATCTGACATTTTAATACAGTCATGAGGAGTCAACATGAATGAAGATGAATGAACTTCACAACCTTATCCAGTCATTTCATTCAATGAGCAACACAGAAAAACGAATAAGCAGGGTCATCAACACACCCAGCACAAACAAAAACTGTCTTGAAACAGGTTTCTATACCTGTAAAAAAAGATCAAAGTTATTCCCTTTAAGTGACATGAGATAGTCATGAAGTTTGACGGTATACAGGTTGGGAAAATATAGTGTTTCACCTTCTTTCTAGTGCCATAGCTTCAGAAAAAGTGACTGAAGACATCTGAGACTTGGTGTTTGAAACTGTCAAAGTGAGGCGAAAAACTCTGATATCCGCCCTCTATTGCCTTGGTTTTGCACTGAATGTGCAAGTGCGTATTTTTTCGGGGAAGCGTGGGTGTTTTTCGGAGAAGGGGTAATACCTTTGTTTCCTTCCCCAGGCATTCCCACGGTGTTCTGCATACATATACATTTATACATAAACACACACGCATTGTGTTGGATTAATGTCTGCAATGTGATCTGTTGTCCTACTGTCACTGGGAAGCTTTCACGATCACGTAGATAATAGATAATAGAAATACAAATAAAAACCATCAAATACTGAGAAAAGCGTAAACTAGATAGAAAATAAAACTAAAGCTTATTAGTTAACTGTAGAGCTGCTGGTGTTTTTTTATAACCTTTATGCTAAGCTATTTATGCTAAGCTATGGTAATTTCTTGCTAATTTCAGCCTCATTTTTGGCATACAGTGGCATACAGTGAGTAATTGTCTTAACTAACTGTCCGCAAAAGTAGTGAATAAGACTATTTCTCAAAATGATGAACTATTATTTTATGCATTTACTGTATATGCCATTCAGTATGTAATGTTAGATGTCATAAGAACTGTACTACAAAGGGCTGCAATGCAAGAATTAAAACATGGTGTTTAAGATCAGAATATGACTACTGTGGTAAGCAGTGGTGAAACACTAATGTTGGGGATTTACAAATGTTGTACTTGGCCTCAATACAGACCTGCTGCTGCAGATTGAACAAGCTGGAAATGTTTAGAATTTAGAAATTATGTGAAACATGAGAGGAATGTGCAGGACGACACTTCAGCTCAATGTTTGGTTGTCATTTTTCAGTTGTACACAGTTAGTCTTAGCTTGTATCTCGACTTGCTATTCATCGCCTTCCTGACATTCTGACCATTGTATATGAAGTAAAGAATAGAAGAAAAGTCTTTCTAATGAAGTCCCAACAATATGAAACTGTATAAAGGTTCAAGTATTTTTGAAACTGTAAGCTGATCATCAGCTTAACTGAAAATTGTTATTTCAGTGCTGACCGTCATTTAAGTGCACGAAGTAGTAGTACTGTAGTCATATATTTTCCAGTCTGCAGTACAGCTTTAAGTAATAAAATGTGAGGAGACTTAGAAAACTTGCCAGTGGACCATAAACTGTGGTTTTCTCTTTGGTTCTTTTCATTATTGAGTTGCTACCACATTCCGTCGTGTGCAACTTTATCGATTGTCCATTGTGTCAGCAGTCTCTCCCCTTGATTGTGTGAGAAAAAAAAAGTTATGAAATAAACCACAAAGACAACTCAGATTTTCTGCCCTAAATACAAATGAGACCAGCAAAGTTTCCTGACACACTTGTAGTAGTGTGAAAATGGATCTGACTGTCAGTGTGCTACACACCACGGAAATAGTGAGGCTACAAGACAAACCACAATTCAACTGAGCAAAATCTTTGCATAATCGCATATACAAGTTTGCATTCTGTGAGGTCCAAACAGCATACATGTCATCACACATGAACCTGCAGCTTCTTATTGTGTTTGTTAATGACATTGATGATTAGTCTTCTTATTATTTATTTTTACAAAAACAGAACTCTAAATTACAAATATATTTATTTCAATAAGCATTGATACAGCACTTGCATATGTAGTTAGCATAGATTTAAATATTATTTCATTAATTTTCTTATTTAAAATGTCCATTCCATTTCTTACACTCACTCATATTATTATTATTATTATTATTATTATTATTATTATTGTTCATTCATTGTTAAATTGTCTTTGGTAATTTTATCATTACTATGGATTCAATATTAGCATCTTCAAGAGTGGAACAAAACCGAAGAGCTGTGAGGTTCATGCCAAACTACCTAGAAAAGATCTTGACCTCTCTCTTGTGGTTGAAACATGAATTGCAGATCTTGGGATTGCAAGTCCTTCTCTGTATCAGTTAGATCAAGTAAAAACCCCTGAGAAGTACATAGTAACGTGAGTGGGGAATGAGGACATAACTGCATATCACCATTCAGTATGTATGATAAATGTGGCAAACAGGGCCTTTGATCTCTCTCATATTGATAGAAGGACTACCAAATTATAACCCCTTAAACCTTCAAAAGAAGGCATTATACAGTCAACCGCTGCTGTCTCCAAAAACATCTGCCATATGACAGCTGGATACTATTGCCTACAGGGCTGTAAATGGAACTGCACCCTCTTACATCAACACGCTATTAGTCAGCTACACTCCCGCACGCGCT
>JAUBNQ010000016.1:4539111-4551123 GCA_032353495.1 Ctenopoma kingsleyae
CCGCGTCAAAGGCAGCACTGTCTGTTGCTGTACTCAACATGCAGCATCTTTCTTGAGCCTCTGTTGAATGTGCTTCAGACATTCCTGTGAACGTGCATATGAGAGGAAACAGTCAGAAGTGTAAGGCAGCAGGAAGGGGAGTTTGTTTGTTTCCTGTCTGGTTGTGTGTGTGTGTGTGTGCGTGTGTGATGATGTTGGTTTAATCTGGTGAGGTTCTGGAAGGTTCTGGGGAGCTGCTGTTGTGATGTGTCAGAACCTTATGGACAAGAGAGGCTGGACGTCTTCAGACCCATTTATACTTAATGAGTAACTAGAACTGGAGGGTCATTGGGCCGTGTTTGCTGCAACACTGGGGCTAATTAGACCGTGAAAGTGTCACACTGTGCTAAATTACTTATATCCCTGCCCCTCTGTGTGATGTGTGTGTGTGTGTGTGTGTGAGAGACTTTGTATGTGCATCTCTCTGTGTATGCATGCATGGGCTGTGTGTAGGCGTGTACCTTTGATGCCAATTGTCTAAGAGAATGCATACATCTATAAGTTAACATCAAGGGAAGGAGCCAAGATGTTCCTCATCAGGGAATAAAACAAGGACACTGGGACAAACAGTGCGAGGTGGAGCGCTACAACCTGTACCCAACAGAACCCTAGTATCACCTCTCTAGGTGTGTCAGTGGCAATGACCTAGAATTCATCATAAAACACAGCTACATCTGCATCTTATTTTGTTCTTGCATCAAGTGTCTGTTTCTTTAAAGACGGGTTTAATTTCCTGGTTTCTTCTATATAAGTATAGATGTAACATTCTATGGACTCATAAACGACAAATACCTGAGAGAGCGAAAACAACTACATCTTAACCTTTTATTTTCCAATTTCTTTATTTCAAATGCAGGTGTTTTTGTTTATCAGGCAATTGTTCCCTTCTGTCAAGTAAAGGTATTAAGTGATTGACTTTTGGGAATATCAAGCATAACTAAAAAAAAGCTTTTCTCTCACAAGATGACAAATGCCTGGTGAGAAAAAATGTCAAATTCAAGTAGATTACAACACCTAATTGTACATCCTAAAGGATGACATTTATAATGTTTTGGGAAATGGGTACGTTTGGCAAGCTTGATGCTACATTACCAAAAGGTCCACCTTATCAGGCATTGCTAGTTGTGAAACGTTCTACATGCTACCTGTTACCATGTCAACCTGTGCACAACACAGAAATTCACTTCATCTACCAGAGACCCATCAGCCCATCAGTTTTGGTGCTACTCTTGAGTATGCTTTTGCCAGCATCGTGTGCCAAGCTTTCTTTCAGTAGGGTACAAGCAATGATTTGTGTCTTTCCAGTGTCCTTACATGGTGGAACGGCGAGGACACAGCAGAGTCATGTGTAGCATTTGTTTTCAGGAGCTCATGGAGCACACAGCCTCAGTCCTTTTCTTACTTTCACTGGTTCTTTTTTAGAGTATATATTAATTATGACCCCAATTTTCTGGCAACCTAGACTTTACCTGACTAAACAAGGAGGCTAGATGAGCCATGAGATCTGTCTACTCAATGGTGCTTTGTTACTGTGTAGTGGCTTTTGCACACTCCCCCGATCTCTGATCTAAGTCATGGTGAAATTAAAGTTAGAACTGCTACCTTGTAAGCAGTTAATAAAGTTCATTAAGCTTGAACCTTGAATGTGTCAAACTACTTTTGCGGTCTGTCTGGGTATGACTCTATGCTGCAATGTACTTCTGCATTTTTTTGTAACATAAAGGTCCTCACAGCTATGAAGACGTCTTTTTGGGAGTCAGTAGACACATTGCAGCGCACCAGAGCACAGACCGTCTTTACAGTCATGCATCAAAGCAAAACACCAACGTCCTACCTCGATCATGCATCTTTGGGAATACAGTGCTGTGAAAAAGTATTTGTCCCCTTCCTGATTTTTTTTTTATTTTATTTTTTAGCATATTTGTCACACTTAAATGGTTCAGATCATCAAACAAATGTGATTTTGTATTTACTCCGATTATCTTTGTGTAATATTAAAATTAGTTTGATTTGAATCAGTTAAATGTGACATATGCCTAAAATGTGGGAATGTGGCAAACACTACACTGTATACAGCACTGTATATGTTTCTCATTGTCCAGGGCCAAGAAAGCTGCTTTTGCGTCACCTCATCTGATTCTTAAGCTGTCAGCGGAGTCAGACAGGAATAATATCCTCTTGGTCGGAGCAACAGTTTTGCCATATCCCAAATAGCATAGTGCCCAACTTGAGGCATCCTCTAAAATCTTGGGTTTGAGACAAACAAACAGAGCATTTGTCAAGGACTGACTTCAGTTATGGAAAATATCCCAGAATGTAGCCCAACATTTCTGTCTACAACATAAAATGGCTGGTCTTTTAGAAGCAGAGTGATCCAGAGAGCTACCTAATCTGTTCTGGTCTCCCTTTCCTGTCTGTCACATTCTACTATTGAGGTGTATGCATCAGTGATCTCTTTTCACGTGGGGTTTAGAGAGAGTTTATTTTTAACCACCCCCCCTGCTGAATTTGACTGAGGCAGTACACTTCTGTACCTCAGTAGAAATGTGTCAGTTTATACACATTGAACAGGTGCCTCTAATAGTAATATACATACAACATGTCACTGGCCTCAAAGAACATGGCTCAAAATGTGTATCTGTCATTAGACCTAATTACAGTGAGGATAAAAAGCTTTTGCAGTGATGAAAATAAGAAATAAATGTCTGAGAAACTATAACCTGTTTGGCCAGTGATGCTTATGTCTGGAACTCTTCAACACTGACCTTGCAATAAATCACATGTCTCTCTTTGGATTTTGTTCCTATCTTCTAATAGAGCTGTGATCACTGATTTCGTGAGTTATAAGTTTTTTGACTTCCGGGCTTGAAACTGCCTACGGGCCTGTGCCTGTATGTGTCAAGTTTGTTTAGCTGACCAGACGAGGTGTCGCTATCACCTTCCACCTCCACACTCACTGTCCTCAGATACCAAACAGTATCTCCTCATTATGTCAGGTCTGATATGCAAAGTAGCCTCGGGAACCACTGTAGCATGGCAGAGGTGGACAGCAGCCATGTTTTGTGTGTACCTAAGAAAGATGTGCGTTTGTGTCCTTGTCTGTATTTGTGTGTCTGGATGGGTTCCCCAGCCAGTGGCAGGACTGTTGCTATGATCTGACATGGAGATGGTATCAAGTTCAGCATCATCTCCCCAAACAGATAAACACACACCTCTGGCAGGCTCAGTCCTACATGCTCAGTGCAGGCTCAATATGAAAATGTAGTCAAATGGCCAACTGGCATCAGCAACAGGATAAGAGAGGAAAGAGAGTTGGTAGTCAGGACGATTCTCCTGCATCAAAATTAAGTCTCAGGCTTTCTTTCTTACAGGATGCAGTTTATGTTGGTTTAATTTTAAAGCACACACGTGCATCCACTGCGCATGTGTGTGTGTAAATGCAGACATGTACTGCATAGACATGTTTCACTTGAATGCATGTCACTCTTGTGTACATATCAGCGTGTGCATGTTTGTGCTGGATGCGGAATCAGTGGAGTGCGAAACAGAAAGCTCACCCAGCCATTTGGCTGCAGTCCTAATTGGCTGTGCGCTGCTGACAGGATGCTGACAGAGCATAACGCACAGACAGGTACTCGCTTTCTCTCCGTTTCATCTTCTGGGTTTGTGAAAAGATTTCCTCTGAGGAATTCCCTGCTCTACTCATTTTGAGGTTTTAAAAAAACTTAAGCGGTGTCCTTTGACAACTTACAAAGCTTGTAGTTTTTCCAGTATTAGGATATGGAAACAAAGGAATGGTGAAACTAGAGTTAGTCTTAATGAGACTGTCCTCTGCTGCTTATTGGACTGTTCTGCTACCTGCTTGACCTCTTAGGCCTGTTGCCTGTGTGGAGAAACGCTCACACCTACGCAGCTTCACAGACATAAATAACCAGTCACGCAACCATATTTGGTTTCCTTCTTTCATGCATATGTGCACACCGATACTTGACTCTATAAGGAACACGCTACACACTAACGCAGAGCTTTTGAAGGACGGGTGGGAAAAAGACATGGAGGGAACGTAAGCAACATTTGAAATGAACCATGTCTCGAGATGAGGAAGACTGTCGCCTCTGGGCGCTTTTACCCAACATAATATCTTGAATGCACTTCTTTCTTTTGTCTCTCTATTCACGTATGCCGAGTCTGAGATGCCTTCAGGTGTCTTTTCACATTGTGTATACTTTATGTGAAGTTATGTCACACACTGTATGCCTTTCAGAGATGTAGCTGTGCTGTACTCAGCCGTGTTGATAAAAGAGGTATTGCGCTTTTGCCATTAGCGGTGTTCCTGCGTACCTGAGCAAGCTAGGTTAGCTACATCTGTTTTCTTTATATACAGTTCAGCACTTTGGCAGATGTGCTTGTCCACTGTATGAACATGAGTTCTGTTATCTGTGTATATATTGCTATAGCCAGCAATCAGTTAGCTTAGCTTGGCCAAAGGTAGAAAGTTAGCCAAATAAGTGAAGTGAGTGCTAAAATATTATCATGTTAGCATGCGACTCAAACAACTACTTTGGCTAAAGATTCCCTCACAGAGCAGTTAGCATAGGTGTTGACTCTTAATCTTCTTAATAAAACATGTTATCGAATAATTAGTATTTTCATTTGAACATCAAATGGATCAAGAAACTCATGTTGGCAGTAAATCATACATATCATAGAGTATGTAATGACAACAGGACACATTGTTAATTGCGTTCTTCTTTCAAGGAACGTTCTGGAAAAAGCAGAAGACTAATATTTCGCGGGAGGCTCTGCATTGAGGGCAGCTGAAGCGTCCTTAATTCCCTCAAACTGCAGGGACGAGTTTAAAAGGTGAAACTGCTGTTGGGCTGTGTGCAGTGAGAGAAGCAGACAAGAATCTCAGAGCCATCAGGGGATGACCCCACATTTTAAAGTACAGTCTCTGTCTCCTTTCTTGCTGTTGTGCTCCCTCATCTCAAAATGGCTCTTTAATGTTACATCACTTTCTGCATACTGTAGCTTTTCTTTCTCTTCTTACATTCTCTTTCACTCCTCAGTCCCACTCCTCTGTACATTTTATATTTATAGATGAAGCCTTTAGATGGGTTCGTTTCTTCTTACTTAAGGGATAGATGCAAAATTTCCAGCCAAAATTTCTCTTCTTAACATTTTTATGACTTAACAAACAACGGAAATAATAAAAATTAGATCACAGATTCAAAGATCTTTTTGTTCTTCTTTCTTTTTATCTTTTAATAGATGAGTTGCAGACTGAAAAGGTGGCTTAGAGGAAATGAGAGACTGTGAGGACATGGAATCACCTAAGTTCAATCTGCTGAGAGTTTACTTCAAGTTGCTATAGATAGATTTAACATTTTGAAATATTCAGGTGATGTTCCAATTTTAATAAAGCTCTGCTGTCTGAACTGCTAATACCCACTGAGCAAATAGCATATGACATCTGTGATTCCTTGATTTTTTTTTTTTAATGTGTGTTTGTGATTTTCACTGGGATATAACATATGGGTAGTGACATAACTCCAGGGATTTGTAGTTCCACACTATAATATCAGTCAGAGACATTAAATATGTGTTTGTATGCTTTTGTTATTGTTAGTCAGCAATAGACTGTATCTGTACTGAAATCATTTGGGTCCTGCCACACATACATTAACGGTGGTTAGCACCAAAGAGCTCATTGCAACGCATTTCTTGGCTCAGACAATTTATGCAAATGGATTTTGGTCATAGCACTGGTCATAGCACTTTCCCCATTGGAATACATCCGTCCATCCATCCATCCATTTTTCTAACCGCTTGTCCTCTTAAGGGTCGCAGGGGTGCTCAAGCCTATCCCAGTGGTCACTGGGCAAGAGGCAGGGTACGCCCTGGACAGGTCGCCAGTCTATTGCATGGCTGTCCTATAGAGACAGACAAACATTCATACCTATGGGAAATTTTGAGTCACCTATTCATCTAACATGCATGTCTTTGGACGGTGGAAGTAAGCCAGAATAACCGGAGAAAACCTGTGCAGACTTAACCGACCTGTGGATTGAAACCAAGGTCGTTCTTGCTGCGAGGCCAATTGGAATACAGTTTTCATTACTTGTCGTCAGATATGCACAACAGTTACTGTGAAGAAGTGCAATAGCTCAGAATCACACTGCCCACGTGGTTCCGTTCCTGTTGGCTTCACTCGACCCCAGCCAGATCACAACAGGTAGCTTATATTAGGAAATGCTTCTAAATTTGTTCATCGATGTTAATTAATTAGTCAGTTATATGTTTATATTTTGTGTGCCTGGCTTTAGGGATGATAGTATCAGTTGCCGTGAAATTTAGTACAAGTGTTTGTAGAGCATTATTTCCCTCACAATTCCTCTTGTGTTATCGTGAGGTCAATATTTGTGATTTTGAGTGAAATGTCTTGGCAACTATTCAATGTGGCATCATTCAACGTGCCACTAATTGAGAGTTCAGTGTTTTGTCCAAGGACACTTCAGCTTCACGTGGGAAAAAAAACCCGGGATCAGACGACCAACTTTTTAGTTTGTGGACAATCTTGCGACGTTTTGAGTCTGCTGAGCTCAACTGCAATCATAAGACTACAAAGCCAGTTCTCAGTCAGATAGAATAGTAACAGTCGATGGCCCAGTTTTTTGATGCGTGAACGATTAATAGTTGCAGATTAATTGCTAATAGCACTTAGAGTAAATTCCAGTGGAGTAGTAGGACCTTGGAAAGGTTTTATAATAGCAGACGAATCTGTCCTCTGAGCTATGCTATCACAAATATCTTTCTATCTTTACCAGTTATTGCAAATGAAACATGTACACAGTCACACTGAATTCCAAAATGGGCTTCCACTTGTGCCAGTGTCACCCACATTTTACTCTCAACGGCACATCAAATGCACAGCTGTAAGCTGAGCAACACCGCCAGAGGATCACAGTGCAGAGCGGTAACACGAGGGTACTCGTCAATGTCTGGGGCCATAGGCTTAGCCTCATCACAGCTCTCCAAAGCTGACATCAGATTGCCTGTCATCTCCATTTATTATCAAGAGTCTGCCTCTGTACTGTCGAAGACACTGTAGCAACTCACAAGTGCCAAGTTGAAAGGCAGGTGTTGAACACGTGGTACAGAGCCATCCAAGGACATGATGAGAGGCACTGACTCATAAACACAAGAGAGAACACTGTGTGAATCTTTTCTAAGCGCTGCGTTGCCTTTCCAAATCAATTCATTAGGTTGTGAAGAGGTCAAGCTCATTACAATTCAAGCGTGTGTGCGGTTGATAGGCTAATAATGTGAAAGAGAAGCAGCTGTCTACATAATCCAAGCTCACTGACACACATCTGAATTCCATTCAAGGACAGATGCTGCAACATTACAAAAATGTCAGATATGTTGAGGGAGCCACACGATGGGAAAGTGAAGATGTGGACCTCGGTATCCACCAGCCAGACTGTGTAAACATGAAAGCATGTAGGTGGATCTGAGTTTGTGTGCGTTTAAGACATTTAGATGTGCGTGGGCGGGTGGGATGTCAGAGAAATACTGAGGGTGAGAGCCGCACCACCGCACATAAATACTATACAGCACAAGTGTATTGTGTGTTTTTACACAATGGGGATTTCTCTGCGCTGATCTCAGCGAAATTCTGTTGCGTCTCCGCTAGTGTTGGCAACTTGAATATTCATGCAGTCCTCTTGTCTTTGGTAAAAGCCTTGTGTTGTTCAAGAGAGGCGACTGTCTCAAGTCATTTTGAGACATGAAAAGACATTGATACTGGTAATTATGTGATCTTCATTTCACCTGAGACCTGATTTATTCCTTAGGTACTTGTCCTTACCTCTGCACTTATCTTGGCTTTATATTTAAAAAAAAAACACACACACACACACAATATGTGATTGTGTTGAAATCCAGCCCTCAAGCTCGCTATTTATGAATAAGTAAACAGAATTTCCTTTCCAGCAGTGACTCCATTTGCCTCAGTCCAGCCTACTGCTTCTAGTTGTTTTTTTTTCTCACATGGTCCTCTCTAAAATACACACACACACACACACTTATCACCTTTTTGGCATAACAGGCCTACTTTCACCTCCAGCTGCAAGTGTGTATGCCTGCATCTTCCATTCTTATGCAACCCTCAGAAGGAGGGCAGGCAGAGGAGCAGGCTCGCTCTGTCTTTATGTGCTGGCTTCATTGAGTCTCAGTGATGCCCAGGGGTGCGTGTTAAGCCCCACAGACTGCGCACTGGAACATACATAAAGACAGAGCACCCTCAGAGCAAAGCACATCGCCTTCCTGACCCAACCATCCATCTACATACATGTGTAAAGTGGAAATGAATAGGCTGATGTGTTTATGAAACATTCTGTTCCCTTTATCTGTCAGCGAACTAATGCAGGGGGTTGGAAGAAGACTGGAAAAAAGGGCTTTTATTGTGAAATGGATGCAGTCTTTAATGGATTAGATAGAGAAGGGGAGAGAGAGAGAATACATGAGCAGGAGGATGCAGAGAAAAGAGAGAGGGATCCACTAATGGAATCCATCAACATCCAATCATTTTCAACTCCAAATAATTACAATAAGCTTTTTATAGCGACAAATTTGCTCTGCTTCTGAGGAGATTATAACTGTACATGGTCTGAACTGTGCCTTATTATGGCATAATAATAATAATGTGAGTGAGCACTTTCAGAAAGGTTGAGAGTGGGATTTTACAGTAGGGTTATTCAGAGTACACCTGTCCTCATTAATGTTTCATTAGGTCAGGCCTAACAGCAGCATCACCAAGAAAATTCCAGCTGGTCTTAAACACCCAAATGAAAACCTGCTATCAGAACTGATCAAATCTCAGCTCCAGTGTTGCAGCAGTGTCAGATTGTATGAAGATGCTTCATTTCAAATGTTACCAAAGTTGTTTCTGCAGAGCTCGCTTGCATATAGTTTGCATGTTCACGTTGAATTCCTCCCAGTGTCACATTTCCTGCAACAATAACACAGTACAAACAAGCAGGTTAGCTTAATTGGAAGCAAAAATTTCCAAAAGGTGTGAACGTGAGTGTGAATGTGTTTGGATAGTGCTGAGATGAGATTTTTTTTTGGCAGAAAATATATTGGTTTTTTATCATTTATTATTAAGTGAAAATGCCAAATGTTTGCTGGTTCCAGTTTCTCAGATGTGAGAAGTTACAGAGTTTCTTGGTTTTATGTCATTGTAAATTTGTAAGCTCAGAGTTTTAGTCTTCGTTGGTCAGAAAACGATTGCCGTGGAAAAGTAGTGATGGGCCTTTTCCTCGATTCTCTGAAATAAATAGAAAAGTAAATAGAATAAATGATTAGTCAAAGAAATCACATGTATACTGTAGATAAAGTGATGGAAGAGTATATGACTGTAATATTTGCTTTCATTAATAACGTCTGATGATATTCTCCACTAATAAAATCCTCTTCATAGGCGTCTAAAAGAAGCAGGAAACAGGATTTGGGTTAAAGGTTACTCATTTAAGTGTGACAAATATGCAAACATGAATACTTTTTTTTTTTTTTATCAGGAAGGGGTAAATACTTTTTCAGCACTGTACAGTATATCTCATCTGGCCTGGGACCACTTTAATATCTCAATAGAGGAGCTGGAAAATGTTGCAGGGGGGAGAGACATCTGAACTACCTCGGTCTACCTTCTTCCACTGTGACCCAACTCCAAAAGAGCTGAAATGGATGTATGGAATTATCCATATGCAATCTAAAGCCAAGCATTACATAATCTACTTTAGAAAGTTGTTACTTGCTGGACTGACCCTGTGACTCTGGTTAACAAGGCAAATGTGACTTGCAGTATTCCTGAGTCCTAATGTAGTCGCTGACCGTTGCTGGATCTCTCTCCCTCACTTCCTGTTTTGTCTCTGTTGTGTGCAGAAGGTTCTGCTATAAAGTACAAAAACAACTAAAACTTAATCTGCTGTAGTTTGCTGCTCAGTGTATATTATAACGATTCTGTGTCAGTGACCCTGATCCTGCTCGGTGCCTCTTATTTGCCCGGGCGTTTGTGCCTGCTGGCCTTTATTTGCCCCTCTCACTTTTTGCCCCTGTCCTGAGGCTAAACGTGAACCTCTAAATGCTGGCCTCAGCTGAGCTCTAACTACGACCTGGTGAGTTCACCTGCTCTCACCAAGCTACAGCTCCTCTATTATTCATCAGCCATCTCAGGTGACCCCTCATAAACACTCTGTTATCGTTTTGGATCCAGTGTCTCATTAACGGTCTATTCAGCTTCCTCAACTATTGCTTTTGTGACCGCCAGCTCCCTAACCTCACCCGACCAATTGATCCTTGGCTGTCCGTCATTTGCCAGCCAGTGCCCCCAAGCTGTTGTGATTGGCCCTCGGTGAAGACTACAGGTACTCCAGCGGAAACTGAAGAAGCCTCAGCCGGCGGTGGTGAGTTTCAGCAGGCCACTGCCGTCGTCTCAGGTTTTGCTCTTTAAAGTCCCCATTGGTAATTGTGAGTGATGTGAATTTCTTTCACTCCACACAAAACCGCCACTTTCCCGACACCCCCCACCCCTGTATGCAAGACACGCAGCTCAGTGACATTCAGTAAACACTCATCCCTTGTAGGGAGGGATTGAGGTGGACGTGCGAAACAATGACGATGTTCTCTTACAATTTAACTCTCCATAATTCAGGTGAATTATAGCTTTTATTTAAATAAGCTATAATTCTGTGTATTTAACCTTTGCCTATTAGCAATGGACTGGTTTCACTGGGTCAGACCTTGACATGCTTAGATTACACTCTTGACACAAAATATTGCAGCTACGTGTGTGTGTGTTGCCAAAATGAATATTTCCTTTTCTCAACAAGATATAACAATGCTCTCTTTCTGTATTAGTTATTTATCAATTAATTAACTGTGTGCTATTTTTTTTTTAGTTTTGGTCGTCATACCAAAACTACTGTAGATTGGTAGCACTCCAGTACTAGTACTCACTAGACTGGGGACTGTGGTGACCAAATGAAGTCAGGTGTTCATACAGGTTTTAATGCTGCACTAGTTAAGTTTTTTTTATTATTAATAGATCAAACTACAGCGTGTAATGTTAAAAGGGTTACTTGTACTGATGGATCAAAAAGAATTATCACCCAACACTGAAGTTTCTCTCAGCTGTACAGAGCATCTTAGTGTCTTTTAACTCAGTTTTAGTTTTATGCCTCAGAAAGACCCTTAGGAGTTGGTGGAGACCAAAAACAGAACCAGAAGTGAATGTTTGACTTGGATTCATCAAGTAGATGACAACATAAATGCAAATGAATGCTAATGTTGCTGTGTTTGCTTGATGTGCAAATAAGCTGCTGTTTGTTAACACATTAGTCAAACCATTGACATAAGGTGATAATATTTTCTTTACAGCTTGCACCTCTGGACTAAAGTGCTGCTTTAAACAAACCTCCGGATTAAATTATTACATTATAAAAAAAACAGTAAATGACACATTTTAGACTCTAGACTAGATATAATTATCTAGCCTCATGCACTGACACACTGGTAATACTTAGACACAAATGTATGCATGTCCGACTAAAACATTTCATTATTTCTCCCACCATTTTGATGTTTGGTGGCATGGGCTTTATTTGTCTCAGTGTCAGGCTAAGACTCGGCCTTTATTAGATGCTCTACTCTCCACTCTCTGCAACAGTGTTTTCAAAAACAAGCCAGAGAGGCTGCTAATTAAGGGCCAGGCTGCTGTTTGTATTTAACGGAAGAATCCTCCTCATTAGTTTGCCAGGCAGTAATTAGAGAAAAAAGAATAGAGGGAGGAAGGGGATGAAGAAGTGACTGACTACTAAGCACAAGGCACTGCACTGTACATCAGTGAGGGTTTAATGACTGTTGGACCAGTTCTCCAAGTATGGCCTTATCTATGGAAATTGACTGCTCCAC